>PVKH010033607.1:0-11968 GCA_004027955.1 Chaetophractus vellerosus | reverse complement strand
GGCTCCGGCCCGCCCATGGCAGCTTGCCATTCTCAAGGCGGTCTGCCCGCTAGGAGAGGTCCCCGGGAAACGAACCTGGGGCCTCCCATGTGGTATCCCAGCGCGCTCTTTATCCACTGAGCTATCTAGCCGGGCCCAGATTGTAGGAATTTAAGTGCCTACAAATTGTTGGGATGGATTTCACAAGATACAAGAATTACTTTGCTAAAGAGACTAAAGGATGTTAGGAAATGAACACTGATTGAGCATCCAGATACTTTACTCATTTTATCTCCTTTAATCTACAATAATTTTATGCAATAGATTTATTAACTCATTTTGCACATGTGGAAATTAAAGACCAAATAGTTTATAAAAGTTCCCCCAAATCAGCTAAAAGAAGAAACAGATGGGATAGAAACTAGATATTCTTTATTCATTATTATATTAATAAGTTATACTTGAATTCCACTTCTACCTAAGTTGATGAAGTAAACAGTAAAGAGAAATAAGAAATGAGTGGTGTACCACAAGGTAAAGCATAGAGAGGAGTATGTCTGGTTCATATGACTTAGACTAACAGATGTCCCTGCCTTGGGAGCTCTGTGTGGCTAATGTTAGTTATACCCAAAATTTTGCCTTCCTTCCTTCCATATTTTAGAGGTTTTTCTGGGCACCATATACCTAGAAACTATATGACTTCACTTTCTTTTGAGCTAAGAATATCCCAGATATTTAGTTCTTACCAATGGAATGTGATTGAAAGGGAAACTTTCTATTTCATTATTTGTATAAAATGAAATTGCTTGTCTTCTTTTTCTGCTTTTCACCCTTCCTGTGTGCCAGAAATCAGATATGGCCTAGCTTTACCCATGCAGGCTGGGACCCTTGGGTATGGTGGAGGCCCCTTGCTCCCTGAATGTGAGAGTCGGCTGAGTCACACCACCCTGTTGGTGAGGACTCCCAGCCTAACACTAACATGTTATGTGAAGAGGGTAAAAAAGTAAGAAAAATGAGAAAAAGAAAGCCTTTCTTTAATTTGCATGACTATATTTTTGGGTCACTTTATTGCAACAGTTTTGTCTATTTCCAACTCAATGTATTTGGAAAACCTATTATTTATCTGTATAGAATTAACATGAAAACAACTTTTTAAAAAATAGATGAAAAGAATAAAAGAAATGTGTAATGGAAGAAGTAGGCATGCCTTCTTGTATGTTTTTGGGTAATCCTGTTGAGTGTATTGTGATTGAACTTATTTTGATAATTTTCCCCCAAAAAGCCATGTTTCATTTAAAGGAAAAGTCATTTATTCATATTTTTATCCTGAGTATTTGCATTCTGATAATAGACTTTCAGCCATTAATATTTTAAGTGGCCATAATGATCTGATAACTGTCTAGGTTATAAAGTAATTCACCCTATATAGTTTACTATTACACTATTATTCATTCAAATTAAGTTCAGAAAATTGTAGTTAATATTTTAGGAGGCCAGAGTAATAACTTGTATCATATTGCCATGAAATATGTAGAGATATAACACTCTACTACATAACTAGCTTTCAATTAAAGAAACGTAAGAATGAAAGAAAGAAAAAAGGAAAAAGGAAAACAATGTTAAAAAGCAAATTACAAATCTTCATCTACAGTAACAAAGCTTTCCCTATTCCTTGGATCTTGTCTAGAAGTAAATTGTATGAGTAAGATAGTAAGACTTTCAGGTCTGGGTAGAAAAGTACAGGCTAAGGGCTGGGAAGAGAATACTTTTTTGGAACCACTTAAATTTCACAAACAACTGAGTTGTGTTCCAGAAGAGTGTTATAGGGTCAATTCAGACTCAAAACACATTAGTATTATTATTTTGTTATTATTATTAGATTCCCCAGTAACTCTGCCTCAATGAGAGTTAGTATCTAACAGTTGCTTTCACTTAAACAAGTCTCAGAATCATGCTGAATTAATCTAATTTGACACTCCTTTACCTCCTCAGCTTGCCATGATTGCAATTCAGCTACCAAATTATGGTTATATTATAGGCTTTGACCTCCCCAGAAAATATTCTATCACTGAAAATATATCTAAATACATCTCAGGAAATAGAAACAATCACAAATGTTCCATGCACGCTTATTTAGTTGTTTCCACAATACCTGCACTTGTACCTTAGGAAAACTGACTTCCTCTGATTATAAGCTATCATTTCAACCATTATCCTTTACTTCTTTGTCCTGTTGGCTTTCTCCTTACCCCTTTCTTCTCCTCTTCACTCCACTTTTATTCTAAGGAATACCAGTTGCTACTAAAACAACTACATTTTGGCCACTATATATTTATCAAGTTTACTTAGTTGCCATTGCTGCTAAGCTATACCCATATTTGCCAAGTTGGTTTACTCAGTCATCTTCCCTGAGGGAAAATTCTTTCATTAAAAAGTGAACTCTCCTTTTTTTATAGGTAAATTTGCGTCCTACATATCAGGTTGAAATGGCTTTACATTTTAGCCACTATAATTATATTTGCATCCACATTCCTTCTCTATCAGAATTAACTCAGGAAAACACAAACTGCTATTGGCCTTTCAGGATTATGGATAGAGAATTAGATGTTGGCAAAACATATGGAAGAGTTAGGAGAGTGAAGGACAGAGAGGAAGGCCGTTGGCTTTCAGAAAATGAGAAAGCCCCAGCAAAACTCTAAACAGACAGCACCTCTAATGTGGATTATTTCCAAGAGAATTCCAGAATCAGGGTGAAATATCATGTAGTCTTTCTGCTCATGTGTATTTCTATCCTGCTGCAAGACAATTGTAGCTTCCAATTTCTACATATTATACAAAGGCCTCTCAATGGTGGAGTATAACCTGGCATTGTATTGGTAAGAATTCTGAGAAAAATTGTTCTCAGGTTTTGTAGCAGTTTAATATTGTTTATGAATTCCAAAAATAGATATTTGATTATGTTTGTAAAATAGTCTGCCCCTCAGTGCATATTAAATTATATTGGATTCAGAGGTTTCACTTTTACTTGATTAAATAATGATTAAGACTTAGATTGGGCCACGTTAGTAGGACATTGAGTCCAACTATACTGCAGGGAAGGAAGTTTAGAGTTTTGGATTTTGGAGCCCCAGAAGTAAGGACACAGAGAAGCAGAGAGAAGCCTCAATTAGATGCAGCAGAGGCACTGAGAAGAGAGACAGGCCATTTGCCTGATAGTCTACTGCTGGTCTTGTGGAGAAAGCAGAGCAGCTGAGCCCAGAGAGAGGCAAGCCCTGGGAAGAGAGGAACCCAGGAAGCCTGAATTCTTACAGACGTTGGCAGCCATCTTGCTCCAACACGTGGCAACAGACTTTGGTGAGGGAATTAACTTATGCTTTATTGCCTGGTAACTGTAAGCTTTTGCCCCAAATAAAAACCCTTTATAAAAAACAACTGATTTCTGGTATTTGCATCAGCACCCCTTTGACCAATTAATACAGGTTTCTAGTCTATATGATATCAGAGGGAGTGCAAAAGATAATAAGCCTGCAAATTAATTGGCAAGTGAATTTGGATCACTACACTTTGCTTTTTTCAACAATTGCCATGAAATAGATGTCCTTCCTTTGGGCTAAAATTAGGTCTCCAAATGAATACTATGTTCAATTCATTTCTACTGTTCCTAGAGACTTTTTCTCTCAATTATTCCTTCCATTACAAACATTTTCAAAATATTCCTTCCATGTGGGATCCCATCAGCTGTTAAACAAATGCAATTTTACACCATCTCAAGAAAAAAGTCATAAATAACATGCATGGATCTCATCTTCTCATTCTAATTAATCTACTATTTTTTCTCTTTAAAAGAAATTTCTTACTTTTTAATAGTTATTGTCTTTCAATGTTTCTAGAAATGTGTCCTATTCTTTATAGTTATTGATTGTTTTTTTACCATTTCAATATCCTGAATGCCTTTAATATTCAGGGAAAAAAAATTTTAAGTGTATATATTAACCATAAACTGATTTTATGGAAAGAGTTTCAAATCGTATCACTGGATGTTCTTATTGATGGAAAGTCTAATATTAATTGAATTAATATGGATCAAGTAAACTCAGTTCCAATACAGGATAAAACAACTACACATTTTGCTCTGGAAAGAGGTTTAAATTACTATATCCCAAATCTGGACAGGTGTAATGATAACGTGGGAGGGAATAAGTCATGTCAGACCTTCTGGAGGCACACAGTCTTTCCTAATCCCAGTAATATGGCACAATCTGATTATGTGTTAAAGGCATCCTTTTCTTGTTCAGTGCATGTTCTCAGTGTCAAAATTTTCAACGCACAAGCTGGTATCTAAGAATAAGTTGCACCACATCCATCACTCTAAACCTTTCTATGCTAACAGATCTGAGTTCAAATATAATCCTAATTTAAGCATGTGAAAATAAAACAGGGGTCAGTTTCACAGAAGTATTTATAAGTCATGCTGAGAAGTCCTTACATCTGCCATAAGGTCTATTCTGTACTAACAAAATAACTAGTAATACAAAATACTGTGTAATATTTAAAAATGAAATTATTTTGTAACTTACTTTTCACTCACATATAGATAAATTTAATGCCAATGTACTATTACTAATGCCACTTTTTAATTTATACTATACCAATATCCAATATTTGGCTTTTGATTTCCTTCCATATATTTAATTATGTTTTTCTTTAAAAACAATGCTATAGTAACATCTCTGCAAGGGGAAAAACCATTGATTTACAGCTATAATAAAAAACTATCTCTGGAGACATGTACATCTCTGGTTTTTTAATGCCCAGCCAAAATAAAGACAATGAGATTTATGACGTTCAGTTTAGGGTCCAAAACTCTATTGGTGGTGCCCAATTATTTTTAAAATTTATTTTGTATTATACAAGTTATAAGTTTACAGAAAAATCATGCAGAAAATAGAGTTCCCATATATTCACACACATATTAACAATTTATATTAGTGTGATAACTTTGTTACAGTTGATGAGACAATTATTATAAATGTTCTATTAAATATAGTTCATACTTACATTAGGACTCATTGTTTGTGTTGTACATTCCTATATTTTTTTTTATTTTTAATCTAGCAACACACATACCATCTAAAATTTCCCTTTTTAATTATACTAAGATTTATTATTCAGTGACATTAATTACATTCCCAATGTTCAGCTACCATCACCATCAATTACCAAAACTTTCCTGTTAACCCAAACACAAATTCTGGATGAAGTAAGCATTGACTTCCCATTCCCTACCCCATCTCTGGCCCCTGGAAGCCTGTGTTCTAGTTTCTTACCCTTTGAATTTGCTTATTCTACTTATTTCATATCAGTGGTATTATATAATATTTATCTGTTTTTAGTTATTTCACAACATGATGTCCTCAAAGTTCATTCATATTGTCACATGTATCAGAACTTCATTTTTTTCATAGCTGAATAACACTCCATTTTATGTATGTACCACATTTTTTTTATCCATTCATCTATTGATAGACACTTTGATTGCTTCCACATTTTGAGAGTTGTGAATAATGCCACTATGAACAGTGGTGAGCAAATATCTGTTTGAGTCCCTACTTTCAATTCTTTTGAGTATTTACGTGGAAGTAAGATTGGCAGGTCATATGATAATTCTATATTTAACTTTCTGAGGAAGCACAAAACTGTTTTCCACAATAGCTACCTCGTGTTATATTCTTCCCAACAATGAATGCATGCCCCTAATTCTCCACATTCTCTCCAACACTTGTTATTTTAAAATTTTTAATAGTATCTCTTCAAGTTGGTGTGAATGGTATCTCATTGTGGTTTTGATTTGCATTCCTCTAATGGCTAATGATATGGAGCATCTTTATTTTTGCCATTTGTATATCATCCTTGAGGAAATGTTTATTCTAGCTCTTTTCCCATAATTTAACTGGTTTGTTTGCCTTTTATTGTTGAGTAGTAAGATTCCTTTATGTATTTTTGATATTAAATCCTTATTGGATATGTGGTTTGCGATATTTTCAACCATTGGGAAGGCTGTCTTTTCACTTTCATGATAACATCCTTTGATGCACAAAAGTTTCTAATTTTGTTCAGGTTCCATTTATCCATTTTCTTTTTGTTGTTGTTGTCTGAGCTTTGAGTATGAAGTCTAAGACACCATTGCCAACACAACATCTTGAAGATGCTTCCCCATGTTTCCTTCTCAGAATTTTATAGCCCTGGTTCTTATATTTAGGTCTTTGATCCATTTTGAGTTAAATTTTATATATGGTGTGAGATAGAGATCCTCCTTTATTATTTTGTACATGGATATCCAGTTCTCCCAGCATCACTTGTTGAAAAGACTATTCTTTCCCAATTGAGTGGACTTGGCAGCCTTGGAAAAAAATCAATATTCACTGATTTCAGCTCTAAGTTAAAAGTGTGCAATTTAATTTCAAATTTTCTTTGAGATTCCCTCTTATCTTTATCTTTTTGATTTCTAAATTATTTCCATTATGATCAGCAAACCATTATTTTAAATGCTTTAGCTTTGTTAACCTTCATTTTCTGACACATGATAGGGATCAATGTGTTGAAAGTTCTAGATGCACTTGAAAATAATGTGTTTTTTTGTTGAGTGTTATATAAATGTAAATTAGAACCAGTTGTTTGACAATGTTTTTAACTTCTCTATAACCTTGTTGATTGTTTTCCCACTAACTCTAATAAATACTGAGAAGAGTGTTGAATGAAATGTTCTACTAAAAATGTGGATTTTTCTATTTATCCTTTCAGTTCTATCAGTTTGTGTAATTTGAAGCTCTGTTTTTAGGTGCACACACACTAAGAATTTTAATGTCATCTTTAAGAACTGATTTTTAATCATTATGTAATAGTCCTCTTTTTCCCTGATAATTTTCAATGTTCTGAAATCTATTTGATCTTATATTAATAAAGCTCCTCCAACCTTGTTTTGATTAGTGTTTGCATGACATGACTTTTTTCCTGTTTTTGCTATTCATCTACCTACAATTTTAAGTGTATTTCTTATAGATGGCATATCAATAGGTCACTATTTCAAGTCCATTTTGAAACTCTCCATTTTTAATTGGTGTCTTTTGACTATTTACATAAAATATACATATAATTGCAATCACCGATATGTTTGGATTAAAGTTTACTTTTTGGATCTGGGTTTTTTATTTGTATTCTATATATATATGTATTCAGTTTTTGTTCCAGTTTTTCTCCTTTCCTACCTTCATTGGGGGTTATTAGACAAATTTCAGTTGTAATTTATCTGTTTTGTTTTTTGATTGTATCTATTTGTAGAGGTTTTTATGTAGTTGTATGAGAGAGTACAATAGTCATAATTAACCCTTCACAGCCTATATAGATTCAATATTTTACCACTTTAACTAAAATGTAAAAACATTACCAACACATAAATCTCTTTATTCTCAAAATTTCATGTTGTTGTGGCATATATATTTTATCTGTATACATTGAAAACTCTGTCAAACAATGTTGTAACTTTTGACTTCAACTGGCAAACATACTTTAAAAAATCAATAAGGGGAATATAGTCTTAAAAATACTTTTAAAATATTGTGCTACTTCATTTACTCTATAGGTATTATGCCACTTCCTGCTTGTAGCTGTTTAGATACTCTTTGTAATTAGTTTTCAGCAGCTTGATTTTGATGTTTCTGTGTGTATTTTTTTTAGTTTTGTCCTGTTGGAGTGTACTGAGATGTTTAAATCTATAAATGGTTTTTAACTAAAATAAAATTATAATCCATTATTTTTTCAATTTTTTTTCTGCACACACTCTTTCTCATCTACTACAAGGATTCCAATTAAAGAATGTCAGACCTATATTAATAATATCATTATCATTATTATTATTAACACTATTATTATTTTCATTATTCCACAGGTCCCTGTTTCTCTGGATTTTTTTGGTTTTGATTTTTAGAGATTAATTTAATTTATTTATTTCTCCCTACCCCCTCACTTTTTGCATTTGCTGTGTCTGTTTATGGTGTGCTGGTATTTTTTTTTTTTTAGGAGGCACTAGGAAACAGACCTGGGAACTCCCATGTGGGAGGTTGATACCTAATCACTAGAGTCACCTCCACTCCCTGATTTGTTGTGTCTCTCATTATATTTTCCTCCATGTGTCTCTTATTGTATCATCTTGTTGCATCAGCTTTCTGTGCCAGCCCATCGTATCAGCTCACTATCTTGCTCATCTTTTTTAGGAGGCTTCAGGAACCAAACCCAGACCTCTCATGTGGTAGGTGGGAGCTCAATTGCTTAAGCCACATCTGTTTCCCTGTGTTGTTGTTTTTTTTTTTCCTTTGGTTCTTCATCTTTTTTCTCTGCATTGCTCGGATTTTATAATTTCTATTGTTCTGTCACTAATTTCACTGATTCATTCCTTTATAATCTCCTTTCTGCCATTGGGCCCATCTAATGAGGTTTTATTTTTGGCTGTAATTTAGGTTCTATAACTTCCATTTGGTCTTTATATATTCTTTTTGCTGGCCTGTTTTAATCACCTTCCATTAACTTCAAGATACTTCATCCTTACTTGTTGGAGCATGTTTATAATACTTACATTCAAATTTTGTTCAGTTAATGTCAACATTTGCTTCATCTTGGTGGTAGTGTCTGTTGACTTTCTTTGCCCATGAGAAGGGAGAATTTCCTAGTACTTTGTAGGCTGAATAATTTTGGATAAGTACCCTGAACATTTTTAATGTTAAGAAATGAACTTCTGTGGCTTGTTTGACTCCTTTTTAAAATGTTGATATTTTTCTTTTAGTGTGCAATAGGCCCAATTAATTTCTGACCTCAAGTCTGACTAGTCTTCTGTGAATTATGATCCAGTTCAGCTTTCAAAACTGCTGTGGTATTTGTACCTGTCTTGTATTTATTACTTCACTTTTTTGTGAACTTTCTACAACTCAGCCCTTGCCTAGGGCAAAGTAGCAGAAAAAGAAAGAGAAAAAGTAATGGGGATTTATCTTATACTCTTTGGGAGTATCTCCTTCAAAAGGACAAATACATTTTCCTTCCTTGGAGTGTTAGTCTTCTGAGCTTTATTGTTGCTTCTCCTGCTGCCATTGTTACAGGATAACTTTGGGACTGGTGCATGAAAGAATGAGAAAATGAAAGAAAAAGAAAAAGGGGGATTTCTCCCACTTTCTCTGAGTGTTGTAAGTTTTACTTCTTGACCACAGAGCCAGATGTAGAGGTTTTCTGTATTAGTTTCCTATTTTTGCTGTAACAAATTACCACAAAATTAATGACTCTGGGGATTTTAAAATTGTGTTCTTAAATCTAATCCATTCCTGTGGGTAGAAACCCATTCTAAGTAGACCCTTTTGATGAGGTTACTTCAGGTAAGGTGTGGCCCAGCCCAATTAAGATGGGACTTAAACCCACTACTGGAGTCCTTTCTAAGCAGAATGAAATTCAGACAGACATTGACATGGTGCAATAAGCTGAACATACACGGCACCCAGAATAGAAGGAGAGAAAAAGAGATGCCACCACCTGTCTTGCTAGGTAACAGAGGAACCAAGGACTGCCCACAGCTAGCTTGAGAACACCAGTCTCCCAGAATGTTTTATTCTCCTGGGCTGCCAAGAGCAATATACCAGAAATAGGCTGGTTTTTTACAATGAGGATTTATTAACTTACAAGTTTACAGTTCTGAGGTTGATCTTTCAGCCTCAAAACTGTAACAAATAAATTCCTATTGTTTAACTTCACCCATTTCATGATATTTCCTTGAGCAGTCTAAGAAACCCAAATAGTGATGTAGAAGAAAATAATTTTATCATCTTATATTCCTGGAGACCAGAAGTCTAAAATGAGTCTTACAAGGCAAAATTAAGGTGTCAGCAGATTGGTTCCTTCTAGAAGCTCTAGGAAAGAATCTGTTCCTTACCTCCTACAGCTTCTCGTCGCTGTTAGCTTTCCTTGGCTTCTGGTCACATCAGTCCACTCTCTGCTTCCATTATTACATTACCTTCTTTCCTTCTGTAGTCAAATCTTCTTTTACCTCCCTGTTGTAAGGACCCCTGTGATTATGCCTAGTGCCCACCTGGATAATCTAGGAAAATCTCCCCTATCTCAAGATCATGATTGAAATACAATTACAAAGTCTCTTTTGCAATATAAGGTAACATTTCGAGGTTCCAGAGATTAGGAGCTGGAACCTTTGGGAGCCATTATGCCACCTACACAGCTTCTGCTGGAACTCTTACTATCAACACCTCTTTGCTCACATTTGTGCTTCTGGCTTCATTGAGACAGGCTGGGGGGTAGTAGAGGGGAAAGGGGTAAACACTGTCGGTTAATTGAAACTACAATTTCTGGTCTTCTGCCCTAATCTGACTGATACTATTAATTTTCAAACAGCTACTTTCAGCATTTTGTCCAAGTTTTATAGCTGCATTTAGTAGGAAAGACAGAATAGTGTGTGCTTACTTCATCTTACTCACAACCAGAACTACCTACTATTATTTTTTATCCTTTATTTATTAATCACCATTATACAGAAACAAAATTTAAATCATTAAATAATATTCAATGGCTTAATGGAAACAGTAGTTCTTTGATCCACCTTTCTTCTGAACTGACTTTGGCTCAAGAATTAATCCTTTCACACAATAGATATTTTCTTCCTACATTTACATTTCTATTCACAGCTACTATGTATTAACTAGCACATCTATTTTCAATGTTACACATTAGTTATACAATTTTTATAATAGAAGACAATTAGAGAATCTTTCTGTAATCTTCCAGTCCTCTACATACAAACATACCCTACAAATGAATATGACGACCTTCCAAGCTATTACACCCAGAATGGATGGTCAAATATTTGTTATTAAAAACTATTTATGTGATTAATACTATATAGATTAATGTTATAATGAATTACAATTGATTCCAAACTAGCCACGTTATCAGAATATTTCCTTTGATTAACTTTTTCCCAAAGTTAAAATTGTCTTTTTAAATTTGCTATATTTTCTCTCTCCTCTATGCTAACTCTCTCTTTCTCTCTCCCTGTCCCTCTCTCTCACACACATACACAACCTTACATTTGACATTATCCAATTCATTTTTAATTAGGAAGATCTTTATTTTAGAAAGCTTTTTTTCCTCCTCCTTTCTTGCAAAGCTAGATGAGATGCCTTGTTTAGTCTTCTTGAAGAGTCTGTACTAATGTACTTGTCCATTATATCAAAATGAAAATAGCAGTTGACCTTGTTTCCTTCCTTCCTCCCTCCCTCCCTCCCACCTATCCTATTGTCTTATTAAGTCCTCTCCCTTTCATTTTTTCCACAACCTTCTCCTTTTATTGTACCATATTTTCACTCCAGGTATAAGCATATTATTTTAAGTAGATAATCATAAATTTTTACAATTTGCTAACTTTTTTTCTCAAAATCTCTTATGCTTGATTTATTCATACATTGTTCATTACAAATTTTCTGGATTAAAACAAGATAGTCCTCAGAAAACATTCTGTTGATAGTGTCATACCACTGAATATAAAATATGTAGAGTAATAACAATGTATTAGCACAAAGAATAATCTGTAATTTTTTTCAAATAGAGAAGTAAATAGAGAATATATGTCTTATGATCAGACATATTGAAAATCACTCTTTCAAATAATAATAATTTTGTTCTCTGACATTATAATTCATATTGGCCATACAAAAATGATATTTAGATATCAAGGTCCTATACCAGGGCAGATAATCCCAGAGTTTGGTGCCTTACTAGTGGGCCCTAACTTGGAATTCTTGCTCCTGAGAGTGATAGAAACTGACCGAAATATGTCTACATTGCACATGGTCCAAATGTCTCTTCTATTCAAACCTATATTTGATGCCAGAGTTTTAGGTGTACTTCCATAGAACGGAGACTACATGCTCACCATAAGCCAACC
>PVKH010033606.1:0-11990 GCA_004027955.1 Chaetophractus vellerosus | reverse complement strand
CATTCCCTCTGCCTAAAATTATCTTCCCTTCCTAAAGGCCTACCTTCAAAGCTCATCTGAAATGTCACCTCCATTAGAGAGCTTCCCTGATTCCCACCCAGTATTAATCACTCCTTCACTCTTCTGTGTCCCCAAATAACTAACAATAATAGCAAATCTAAATCCATAAGAGCTTTGGGAAGGCAAACAGTTTTATTTATCTGGTCTCCACAGAAGCTGGCATATAGTTATGTGGGGACCCAGGACCTCCTGAGGTCCTGCCTGCATGCCTGAGACATAAGTTAAAGGTTAACAATCCTCCCCAGAGGGGAGAGAATGCATAGATGGTATCATAAACTATAATCTTCCCAAAACAGTAAACATCCTTGGTAAATGTCCTCCCTAGGAGCATAGTGAAAACATCACCAGTCCCCATGCATATGCTTCACATGACCCTAGCAAGAACTCTGTTCTCATACCCTATGGAATGTCCTTGTTCTAAAACCCCTTATATATCACCCCTCATTTTTTTCATCTCTTTGTGGAGCACTATCTTTATTCCCTGAACCAGTGCCTTCAGAGAGTCTCTCCTGTCCATAAGTCCCAATAAAGCTTATGCCTGACTAAACGCCAAGTGTGTTCTTTGGTCTCACGGCTGCACCAACTTATACCCTTCAGGAGCTGGGTTGGAACAAGTAAGTACTTGGAAAATGCTGGAAAAAGACTTCCTCATTGTACCTGAGATGTTATCTTAACACACTATAAACAGATCTATGCAGGTGTTTGATCAAGGGTCATATTGCATTAAGATATTTTCCACCTATAATAAGCCTCTCTCTCATATAACACACTGCACTGAGGTAAAACAATCTGACACTCAAATCATCTCTGCTCAAACCTTCAAAAGCTCACTTAGGGCCCTCAA
The DNA here is from genome assembly GCA_004027955.1 of Chaetophractus vellerosus. Taxonomy (NCBI): domain Eukaryota; kingdom Metazoa; phylum Chordata; class Mammalia; order Cingulata; family Chlamyphoridae; genus Chaetophractus; species Chaetophractus vellerosus. The sequence goes on along the minus strand of PVKH010033606.1, from coordinate 11,086 downwards.
GATCATGTCCAAAGTCCTTGACTGTACTAACATGGCAAAGCTCCCACCCTTTTAAAGTGAGTGATTCATATATTCCCATGACTCTCTACTGTCACCCCACCACCCTCAGAGTTACCACCCCATTTTGCTGCTCCCCTTAATAGAATAAATAAATTTTTAAAAAAAGACTTTTGAAAGAGTTCTTTGTACCCTGAAGAAGAATAAAGTAGAGTAGGGTGGTCAGGAAAGATCTAAAGATGTGACACTTGAGCAGAAACCAGAGTGAAATGAGGGAACAAACTATGGAAGTATCTAGAGGGAAGATCTTTTTATGCAGAGGAATAATAAGTACAGAAGCCCTAAGCTGGGAGCCTGTCTAACCCGTCCCAAGGCTCTGCAAGGGACCTGGCATGTCTAAAGCACAGTGAGCGAGAAAGAAAGTGGTAAGTAGTGAGGTCAGTAGCCAGGGGTCAAGTCAGGCCATAGTCAAGACTTTGGATTTCATGCTAAATGTGATAGGAAGCCCAGAGCATCAAGAGAAGTGAGGGAAATGGCCCAGTTTATATTTTAAAAGGATTTCTCTGCTGTCTGTAGAAGAGACTAAGGGATGGGGAGTTAGAGTGGAGTAACATAGACCAGTTAGGAAGTTACTATAATGGTCCAAGCTAGAGATGATGAAGGCTTGGAGTAGTGAGGTAAGAAGATATATTCTGCAGGTAGAGCTAATAGGATTTGTGGATGAATGGAATGAGAATGTAAGAGAAAGAGAGGAGTCCTCTTTAATGAAAGGAAATACACAGGAAGAGGAGGAAAGATGGGAGGGGTAAAAATTAATAGTTTGAGACAAATCAGTGATGTGGTTTCAGAGACCTATTAGCTATCCAAATGGAGATGTTGAGTAGGCAGTTGGATATACAAACATGGAGTTCAGGGATAGAAGCTGGGACTAGAAATAAAAATTGGAGAGTCAAGGGGAGCCAAGGTGGCTCAGTGGTAGAGCACCAGCTTCACACATACAAGGACCAGGCTTCAAGCCCTGGTCCTGGTACCTCACACACACACACACACAAAAAAAAATTGGGGAGCCAAATATAATAGATATTTAACACCACAGGACTAGATAAAATTACCCAGTGAATATATTTAGAGAAGTGAAGACAGTCCAAGACTCAGCCCTGATATACTCAAACTGCAAATGAGAAGGATAAAACAAAGGAGACTGAGAAGGAGCTCCAGGGAGGTAGGAGGAAAACCAAGAAAGTATGATGTTGAGGCAGGATAGAATAGGGACCTAAGGAGGAAGGGGACAGAAAACCTAATAAGCCACACAAACAAAAACTGAGGCAATGGCCTGCTAACTTACATTAGCCTGTTGACTCATACAAGCAAGTTAGGAAGGGGCAACTTACAAGCACACATACCCAAGGGCTGCATTATCAGAAGGCAGCCAGTAACATCACTACATGGCGGGAAAGAGTGAAGGGGCAGGAGGACTCTACCGCCCCCCGCCCCACTCACACACACCTACTTTCAGGTTACCCCACATCTAGTAGACAGTGACAAGAGGCTAATCACGGCCGGCCAACATGCCCTGTAGAGCTCCTGGACAGCAGCCAGAAGCCAATCACCACTAGACAGCAAACCTCACACCCCTAAGCAAATCAAACCATCCAATAGGTTTCCCTTTTTAGTCTGAAATATGTCAATCAGTGCAGACCCTGGAGTCCTGTACCCCATAAAACTAGGGACCCCAGGGCAGAATTTTGCATTTCTCTCCCTTGAGAATGCCTGCCTTCATCCCTGAAGGTGCACTTTCTTTCTCTTGCTTTACCCCCTAATAAATTCTTTGCTTGCCTGATTAATTTGTGCCTCATCCTTAAATTCTTTCTCATGATGAAGCCAAGAACCTAGGCACTGACTCCGATAACAATGTCTCAGAAGCCAATGAAGAAGTACTCCAAAGAGGAGGAAGAATCAACTTTATCAATTGCTTCTGAGCAATCTTGCAAGATACAGGCTGAGTCATGGAGGTCATTTTTAAGAGCTGATTTTTAGAAGCACTTGAAATATGGCTAGTGCGAATGAGGATCTAAAGTTTTAATTTAATTTAATTAATTTAAATAGCCACATGTGGTCAGGGACCTGGATTGTTTACATTCCCAGCACATAATACAGTACCCATGCAAAGTAACTGCTCAATAATATTTGCTGAGTAAAATGGGGATATCACTTATTAATTTATGGATTGCTTTCCCCAGGGGGAAGGCGAAACAAGCCTTTATATGGTGATTGTATCTTCATGTCCTCCTAGAAGGGGATCTTCAGTCCTCCTAGAAGACCAGACACATACCTACCTATCCTAGAGGGTAGTTGGGATAATAAATGAGAACATACGGAGTGGTCTGAGAAAAATAACATCTGTAATATGCCTAGGACAGTGCCTGAAACATAGTAAGTCCTCAAACAAATGGTCCATAAACCAAAATGTATAAACAGAAGAGAAGCAAAATAATGGTATGAAATTGGGGAAGGCTTTGGAAGGGAAGTGATAATTTGAACCATATTTGGAGGAATAATGAAGGTAGTTGTAATGGGAGTAGGAGTGATGGCTAAAATTTTTCAGGGCTTACTCCATGCCAGACAGGAATCCAGGTCTTTACATGATTAGTCCTCCCAATAATCCAATGAGGTAGTTACTATTATTTTCCCCATTTTACAGATGAACATAACTGAGGTAAAGAGAGGATAATTATCTTGCTCATGGTCACCTACCTAGTAAATGGCAGAACTGAGATTAACGTGCAGCCCTTGCTGGATGTTGCTTTACCTCTTGAGCAGAATTTTTCCAGGCAGATGGAGCAACAGGCACAAAGAATGGTGTGCTTTTACGTGAGGACATAGAAGCAGAGAGGGAGATGAAACTGTAAAGACAGGTTGGATTAAGCTGGTAATGGGCCTTGACGTTCATTGCGCAGTTAGGTGTCCAGTGCTTTCCCACACGTTCTTATTTAATCCTCAAACCATCCAAGTATTGTGTTCATATTACAGAATTAGAAACCGAGCTTCCAAGAAGTTAAGAATCTTGTCAGAGGTCACAAAGCAGAAATGGTAGAGTTTGGATATAAATCCAGGTATGCCTATCTTCAGGTCCACTGTTTGTCTCACAATTAAATAATGCATAGTGAAGTAAGTGATAAAAAGAGCTAAAAGCAACATGACATAGGGACAAAAAAAAAGCTGTAACTTTCTCACAATGACCAGGGAAGTCTTCATTCATGAAACATCCACCCTGAAAACTTTGATTCATCATTTGAAATTTTGCTCAGGGAACCAAAATCTCTGTAAAGCTTTCTCTGATTAAACACAGAATTCATTCTTTATTTCTTATATCAAGTCACATTAAAGTCATTTGTTTAGCGGATGTAGCACAAGTGGTTGAGCTCCTGCTTCCCACGTATGAGGTCTCAGGTTCTATCCCTGGTACCTCCTAAAAACAAACAAACAAACAAACAAACAAAAACCCAACTCTCATTGGGGAGCGGATGTAACTCAGTGGATGAGCACCTGCTTCCCATATACAAGGTCCTGGGTTCAAGCCTGTACCTCCTGAAAAATAAAATAAAGTCATTTGTTTACATGCCTGCCACCCTTAGAACTGGCACTTATTGAGCACCTCTGTGCCAGGAGCTTTAATATTCTCATTAATGATCTCGATAACCCTTTAAGATAAAATAGTATCATCTCTACCTTCAGATGAGTAACCCAAGGTTAAGTGACTAACCCAAGGTTTCAAAGCTAGTTCTGGATTTAAGACTGCACATTCTTCTCTTTCCACCACAGTGTTTCTTACTTACTGAATTGGTCTTTGTATCCCCAATACCTGACACAATGCTTTTCTATAGAGGTTTGACATTTCAGCAGGCTCTGGAATTTTAGTGAAATGGAGACGATCTAAGGTGTGCTGGTTTTCAGGGGGAAGGGTGGAAGGAAGCCCTGATTTGTAACATTTGCCAATTTCTATGGCATAAATTAGGGACTTCAAGCCACTAACCTGCTTGCAAAATTCCTGAATGTTTAACAATGGCTCTCTCTTTTTTTTTTAACAAATTTGTTTTTTTTTTAAATCTATTAATTTATTTTTTACCGGGAGGTCCCAGGGATCGAACCCAGGTCCCTCCATATGGGAGACGGACGCCCTACCATTTGAGTCACATCCGCCCCCCTCAATGGCTCTCTTAAAGCTAATAGGAGCCAGCTCAGCATACCACCCAAAAGTTCAGGGTCATAAAGTATAAGCTACTTTCCCCCTCTGTGTCTCCTCTTCACAGCAATTCTCTATACTTAAGACTTTACTGCAACCTCAAAAACAAGGATTGTTCTATCTCTGCTAAAGCTCACCTTTACTAGAGCCCCACAACCTATTCTAATTCCAAGTGGTCTTAGGGGACTCCATATCCCTTAAACATCCACAACCATTCAACCCCTTCTGCCTTCAAATATGCCCAGGTCTCCTCTTTTGTCAATCTGAACTGATCCAACAGCCTTATCTAGCTTTCTACTGATAAGAAGTCTGTCCCAGTAATTAAAGGAGCTTGCTCTGAATCACATAACCTAGCTTTGCTGATGACAAACTGTGTGCCCTTAGGCAAGTTCTATTATGTATCTTTGCCTCAGCTTACCCATATGTAAAATGGTGATAAATGTAGTACCTACACCTCATTTGGTGGTTGTGGAAACTAGATGAGTTAGTAGATAAAAGGGCTTAGAATGTGGTAGGTACTTAATACTTGAGTTATCATCATTATGTTCTTATGCATGATGTAAAGCTAGAAAGACTTCAGTGTGGCTAAGTGGATTTTCCCCTTTTACAGGTTAGTCATTCATATTGCCTATTGACAATGTGTTACACTAGATGCTGTTCAAAACATAATTTAAGGGAAGCAGATGTGGCTTAAGCGATTGGGCTCCCATCTACCATATAGGAGGTCCAGGATTCGATTCCCGGGGCCTCCTGGTGAAGGCAAGCTGGCCCGCACAGAGTGCTGGCCTGAGCAGAGAGCTGGCACAGCAAGATGACACAGCAAAAAGAGACAGGGGACAGACAATAAGAGACACAGCAGACCAGGGAGCTGCGGTGGCGCAAAAGATTGAGAGCCTCTCTCCCACTCTGGAAGGTCCCAGGATTGGTTCCCAGTGCTGCTTAAAGAGAAGACAAGCCGACACAGAAAAACACGCAGCAAATGGACACAGAGAGCAGACAGCGAGTGCAAAAACAATGGGCGGCGGAGGGGGGTGGAATAAATAAAATAAATCTTAAAAAACTTAATTCAAGGGGATAACCCTATTCATCTTTCTTATAAATTATTTTATTTATTAAGCACCCCAATTTCCACAGAGCAGTCATTCTCATTACTCAGAGTTTATTGTTGCCTGGCAAAAGAAACACATAATTTTCTTAAACAATTTGTGATGTCAAAGGAACATGTAAATCTTCTTAAAAATTAATACATGTATTTTGGCAGAAATAGCTCCCATTTACATGTCATTTGTTTTAGGAAAGGAGAAAAAAAATATTTTTAATATAGAAAACCACTGGCCAGAAGTGCCTCAGAGGTACAGGCTCCATTCTAATCAACCTCTGCTGTCTCAACTTATAATACTGGAGATCTGACACCCTCATCATCCACCAATGGGTTATATGAGAATTAATTAATAGTGGTAAACAGGTTTTAGCTCCTGCAGATGAAAGAAATGTCATACAGTTTATAATTCTTAACCTATAAATTCTAATAACACTATTAGGTTGATATTGTGAGGAACATTCCCCTCTAATTTCTCCACAATATGAAAATCCAGAACCTCATGACAGCTGATGACTAAAGCAAGCCTGGTCATTGGTAGAGGACACACTAATATTCCATGCCCTAGTCTGAACAAAGAGTGAACTATGTTTTATTTATAATCTTAGAATTAAGACCAACTTTGCCACTCTAAAGACAGATGAAGGCTTGCAGTTCTCCACCAAAATATTTCTGAACTACTTTATCTATAGATTTCAAATAGTTACTTAATCTTTCAATGATCTCAGGAAGTCTATGAGGCTGTATTGCAATGAAGGAGGCTGGACTGTCTTCTACTCTCCTTTATAGGATTTAATGTTAACCACTAAGTGGGTTAACCTCTTCTGAGGTAAAAAAGTACACTAGGCCTCTAGCTCAGTGTTCAGTCACTGGCCTTTCTATGAAGGCAAAGTATTTTCCAGCTCACTACCATCATGTAGTTACCATATTATAGTGCTTCTATACTTGTATTTTAAAGAGGAGACAAATGGATGATTTATAAGGAAAACATTGCACAAATCTCCTCAGACAAACCAACTTCAGCTGCTCCACAGACAAAACCAAGATGTTATCATCAACACTCACTGGACTCCTGATTTTTAGCTGGGCACATGGTTTCCCAAAATAAAGATTTCATTTCCCCATCTCCTTTTTCAGCATACATGCAGCCAAGTGACTAAGTTCTGGCCAATAGGCAGAACTATCATGTGTAATTTTCAGGAAGTGTTCTTAAATGGAAAGGACATGCTCTCCTTCAACCCTTCTTCCAACTGATGGCCAGAGTTTGGGCCCCCATTTTGGAACATGAGCTGGAAGACATATGCTTAGGACTACAGAATATGAAAATAGAAGGACTCAACATTGGACCCAATAATGTGGAGTATCATACAAGTGCTGTATAGACTATCTCTAACTTCTTTTAGATGAGAGAGAAATAAGCTTATATCTAGTTTAAGCCACTGTTATTTTGGATTTTCTGTCAAATGTGACCAAACCTAATTCTAATTAAAACACAAAGTTTTTTTTCTACTTAGGAAATATATTTGCATTATGGGAAATACCAAAAAAAATGAACAAAAGAAGAGTCACTTAGAATCTCACCTTCTGGAAGTAATCAAGATCTAAGGCTTTTGTTTCACTCCACAGGTTTTCCTCGAGCACTCTTATTAATTCCCATAGCACCAAACCCAACCCATAGATTAAATCCTCCCAAATCTATATCTCCAGCTCATCCAGACATATATTTACTAATCTATATATACACATTAAACAATCTCAACTTTTCCAAAAACAAATTCATCTTCCCTGTCTAAATCCTGTCTCCTATCTCAGTGAATGATACCATCATGCTACTTCTTCATGACAGAAATCTGAACAGCATCTGTGACTTCTGCCTCCACTTTATTCCATGTTGTATGTAACTATTTGTCTCCTCTATTAAAACTTTCCCCTAGGAGGGGCCAGATTTTATTCACTTGTGTTTCCTTGGTGTCTATCACACTGGTGAGACAGACAGATAAATATCTGAATGATTATTCATATTTTTGTTTATTTCTTTTTAGGCCTTTTCCTATACCAATTAAAACAAGATGTGATCATTCTACAAAAACTTTTAAACTTTATGCCTTTTTCATTAAACATTATAGTACAGACATTTTCATTATGCAATTAAAAACTCTATGCTTTTTTTTTTTTTTTAGGAAGTACCAGGACTTGAATCCAGTACCTTGTACATGGGAAGCAGGCACTCAACCACTGAGCGACATCCACTCCTTGAATCATTTTTTTTAAAATTTACCTTATTTATCCCCCCTTCCCCCAGACGGTTCACTCATCTGCCTGTTCATTGTTTGTTTGCTTGCTTTCTTAAGGAGGCACTAGGAACCGAACCCGGGACCTCCCACATGAGAGGTGTGTGCCCAACAGACTAAGCCATATCCACTCTCCCCAAATCATTTTTAATGACTGCATAATATTATAAGCATCATCAGCACTGACTACGTGTCAAGAACTGTGCTAAGTATTTTACATACATTCTTGTTAGATTCCCATTTTATAGATGAGGAAACAAAGGCTCAAAGAATCAAAGTGTCCCCTACTTATGGCAACTATCACTAATGCACCCCTGGAAGGCAAGACTTGTATCATTTATGTATAAGAGCAGGTCCTCAAATACTTGTTGAAAGAACTACAAACAAAAATCAACAATTGACTAGAATGTATACATGGACATTAAAAAGAGATTTATCTTGCCTTATGAAAAGTTTAATCTCAATCCATCCTTTCCATATATAAATACACTGGGCAGGGGACATGAATTGAACATTGTTAGATATATTGCAAACATTAATTCTTTTTTCTTTCTGATACTCAGCCTGACTCATTTCAATTGTTTTGTGCTCAAGTTCACTGATTCTTTCTTCTGTCAACTCCAATCTGCTGTTGAAACCCTCCTGGGAGATTTGTTTTTGTTTTTTTTTCCCCACTTATCATGGTCTTCAACTCCACAAGTTCTGCTTGGTTCCTTTTTAAAATTTCTATAATTTTATTGAAATTCTCATATTGTGCATTCACTGTTTTCCTGATATACTTTAGTTCTTTCTCTACATTTTCCTTCATCTCCTTGAGCATATTAAAGATCATTTTTTTAAGTCTATGTCCATTATGTCCATAGTCTGGTTTTCTGGATTTTTATCCTCTTTCTCTGGATGGGACATCATTTCTTGTTCCTTTGTCTTGTAATCTTTTGTTGCAAACCATACTGCCGAGGACCAGCCTTGGCATTCAGTGGGACTACCGAAAGGTGATCGGCGTTGGCAAAAAAGACAAACATACACACGACAGACACACACGGTTGCTAGCCCAAGCTTCTTCTTCTTTATTCTACATTCTTCATTCTATCTCTTATTCTTATTTCTATTCTTATTCTTATTCTTATTCTTATTCTATCTCTTATTCTTATTCCTATTCTTATTCTTATTCTATCTTATTCTATCTCTTATTCTTATTCTATATTACTTCTTCTTCTTATCCCTTTGCCACGTCTCAATTTTTACTTTTATACCTTTCCTCTGATCTCATTGTTTTCCTCTGACCTATTTTTTGCTATGCATGTTTTTCCAAGTTTCCCTTACCCCAAGGTACACCATTGTTTTTTATAATTGAGGGCGTAAGTTACACTATGTTCACAGTGCACCCGTCATTTTCTCTGGGTTAGCAGAACATTAACCAGTTATTCCCCATTTATGCATCATGGTTTACAATCACAGTCCTTATTACATTTCTATGTTAGTACAAGGTACAGAATTACTAGACAATTGTCTTCTATAATACCCACAGTGCCACTTCATGTCCACAATGTCCATCCCCACTACAAAAGGGTCCTCACATGATGAAGGTTTCAAAAGAGTCCCAATTGTTTTTCTTCACCAATATCTTCTGACATTTTTTTTCACCAGGGCCAATTAACTGCAAGGATTTCTTGGCTCTACATAAAAGCAAAATTTGTTAAAGCATTTCTTCTCTATTCCTCTTACTAGAGGTCCTTGTTGATCTATATCTATAAAATGTGAGAACAGCACAATGGTGATTTGAGGCCAAGTAATTTTTTCTACAAATCCTAAGAACTTTCTCAAAAGCAGTTTTGCTGTAACTTGATTATTATTTAGAATTTTTTGCAGAGGTGCGCTCTCTACTACTAAGAAAAGCTCAGAGAATGACAGAAGTGAGATAAAAGGCACGAACACAGATTTTCTGCTGGGGTTGATAGGGAAACCAACAACTGGAGGACTGCTTTGCAGGTCCTCATTGCCACGTGGCCTTTCTCTAGAAAGGCAGCTAGACAGGCATGCTGGCAGTATGTTGGCTCCCAACACCATACATTTTAATATTTTAAAATGTAAACTCTTGGATTTATTCTTTGAAATATCTATTTCTTAAGTTTGTAATCAGCTGGTGATATGATGGAGATTTTCTTAAGTGTCAACCCTACTATTAGGATGGTCTGCCCAAAGCGAATGCAAAATGCAGGATCCTCCCTATCTTTTCTGGGCCTCTGTCTTGTCCTGGGCTTATGCTGGCTAGTGGCCTTCTCTTATTTACAAGAGTTTGAATGCCCGCTCTACTTCCCAGGAGACAGAAGTTCTCTCCCAGGTGTTCCCTTGCTGGCCTTTTAAAAGCAGGTAAGTCTTTGCCCCAGTCAATCTACCTCTATTGTTTCTTACACTGCTTTCATTGTTTCAAGCTGCTTTCCCTGGAGGGAGAATTTGGAGAGGAGTTTCCCAAGTCAGTCTTTCCCAGCCGGGACAAGGCCAGGAACCCGCAAGAGGAGCATCAACCAGCTCCAAACTGCCCTGGAGAGGGGACGAGAAAAAGACCAGAAAGGGCACCAAGAATGCCTTCATGGCTTCCTAAAGCTTCACTTTCTTGACCTGTCCAGAAAATGCAGCCTTTCAACTGTACTCCACTGCAGTTAGGAAGCCTACTGTCTTTAAGTCTCCCCCACCACTTTTGTCTGGGGCTGGATGGAACAATGGCCACACTCAGAACTGGGGCCCCAGGGATCTGAAGCAGCTAATCAAGAGCCATGATCAGTAATCAGTCCATGCCCACCCCAGATTTTGAGGGAAGTGAATTTTTATGTCCCTTTCTGGCAACAACAAGCTATACCAAAGGTCAGACCCAACTGCTGCCTGCCAAGAGAGTGGGGGATGGGCACTAATTACCACCACACACAGAGAGGAATTTACTGGTATTTACTGTAATTTACCAGCTTCTTCATCCTGCTTTTCCTTGGATGCTGTGCAGTATTCTACTGGACCCCTGATTTTCCAATCGTTGATTCAGAAAGCTCTTGCCTGTTTAATAGTTGTTCTGGTGGAGAGACTGATTCCTGGAGCTTCCTACTCCACTATCTTCCCACAATCCTTGTTATTTCTTAACACTCACCAAGTACAGGGAAAGCTCATTGAGCTTGTGGAGTTATCAAAGAGTAGACACCATTTAAAAGGCTCTAGAACTTTAGAAGTGTTTATATGCTGACCCAGAAATTCATTCCAACAATCTATCCTAAGAAAATAATTCTAAATACAGCAAAAACTTTATGTACAAGGAAAAATATTCCTAAGCTGTTATTCCACAGTAGCAAAAAGAAAGGCAACAGACTATATGACAGGAAATGGCTAAGTAAATATATTATATGGAATATTTTACAGCTACTAAGAAAATTATTAAGACTTGTAATAACATGTAAAATGTTTATTAAATTT
>PVKH010033605.1:0-11986 GCA_004027955.1 Chaetophractus vellerosus | reverse complement strand
ATACGTGGGACAGACTTTGGTGAAATAACTTATGCTTTATGGCCTGGTAACTGCAAGCTTCTCCCCCAAATAAATATCCTGTATAAAAACCAACTGATTTCTGGTATTTCGCATCAGCACTCCTTTGGCTAATACAGCGATATGTTTTTTCCTGTAGCCAATCATCTTGTTTTTAAAGTCATCAAATTGCTGGTAGTTTCAAGTATGAAAGGTTCACTTTGTGTGTGTCAGGGAAGGTAAGAGTGGCAGGTTCCCACCATTATGCCACAGAAATTGATAAAATCATGGATCATTAAGAGACATTCCAATGAAAAGCACCACCATGTACCTCTAGAGACTGTGGAAACAAACAAACAAAAAACATAAGCAATAGAGGAACAAAGTTAATCTCAAGCAGAGAAACTAAGAACAAATTAAAAAATTTAATATTTCCTTTCTCTGAAAAAATGCTAAAACAAAATTGGTTATACAGGGAGCAATAATGCACTTAAAATGCAGCATACTTTTAAGTTAAATATAAGGCAGGATTCCTTGATGGTATGGATTGTTTCTGAATGCAAGAAAGAAATACATAACATGGGGAAGTAATGTAATAAGTGTTAATAGCAATATTTAGGAATGGTAAAGGAAGTCACCTCTGAGATATAGACATGTCAAATGTAAAACAATATAATAGCTGTTCTCAGTGCTCTGAATTATGAGAAATATTAAATCACAAGTCTGTCTAAGGAGACAGTGACAAATTCTAAATAATTAGAAATGCATTTTGAGTACATACATATTCAAAATGCTCCTCTCTAAATAATTACAATAAATAGTTCATTATTTGCTCATTAAAAAATATAAATAATGCAAAGAAGAATTACAGTTTAATTAAACTCAATTAAACTTTAATTAAACTGTAAACAAACTATACAAACGACTACTACTCAGAAAACCATTTTTATCATTAGGTGAATGTCACTGCAAACATTTTTATAAATGTATTTAATTTATTTACCTGATAGTTCAATATTTTTCACCTTTATTGAGGTATAATGGACTTATACTAAATTGTACATATTTAAAGTGTATGATTTGATGAGTTTGATGTATGTTTACACCCATGAAATCAGCACCACAATCAAGATAATGGCAGCTGAGGAAACATTTTGGGGTGATGGATAAGTTCATTGTTTTGTTTATGCATTTAACAAACACTTAAAAAAAGTTTAACAAACATTAACTCATTTATTCATCCTAAAAACCCTATAACATTGGTGCTATTTTAATCCTTATTTTAAAATAAAAAAACTAAGACATCAATAGGTTGAGTAAATTGCCCAAGGTTATATAGCTAATAAGTGTCAATCTGAATTTGAACCTAGGCATTCCGGAATATAAATTGTCCATGCAAATAAAATGTTTATATGTAAGTACTGATAGAAGTGGAAGATAGAGAGATAGATTTACTTTTGTAAAAATAAAATCACATTAAAATTGCATTTTAAATTAAAAGTAGTAAATGTTATTTTACTTGGATTTAGTAAAATATAAACATAAGTGAAAATGAAGGAATCATTGAACTTTAAATAAATCTTTCTGCACCACTAAAGATATTATTTCCATAAGATCCCTTAAGTTTAAGAAAATAAATGATTTTAAACAGTAACAAAATAAAGAGAAATTATGTCTCTAATTTGGTTTATTTAGCTTCCCTTAATGGCTTACAGCTAGGATATTATTTAACTCTAATGGAGAGACCATGTTAAGATATAGGCAGGCACACTGTCTCCTTCTATGAAGCTCTCTTTTTCTGGATGGGAGTTTAAACGTGAGACAGAAGAAAGAAAAGGAGGGCTGAAAAAAATAGAGAAGTGGACACATTGGAAGAAATTGTTAAGTGTAAGTCAGTGGTCTTAACCGAGGATCATTCTGCCCCCCAGGGAACATTTGGCAATGACTGGAGACACATTTGGTTGTCATAACTTGAGGGTGCAACTGGCAGCTAAATGGTAAAGGCAGGGACTCTGTTAAACACCCTACAATACACTGCTCACCCTCACACGACAACCATATCACCTCCAGCAAAGAATGATCTGGTCCCAAAGACCAATTTTTCAGAAGCTTAGAACTCTGTTGTAGTCCTGGAGAAGGCAAAGTCATGAGTGAACCAAAACCATAGACAGAAAAATAAACAAGAACAGGGATACTTGAGTTGTAGAAGCAGGAGTAGTTAAAGCAGTGGCAGGATAGCTGAGTACCTACAGTGGCAGATGTCTCATAGGGATGATGGAATCTCATTCAAAAGAGAAAACAGAGCACTTCAGAAGATAATCAACTCTCTACAACTATCCATAACTTTGATTCATATTCAAGTTCTCAAGACCTGCTGAGACATGATCCTTGTCTCAACTTAGACATAAGCCTGTTAAATATACATTTTTACCTGCATTACGTTAAGCATGTTTTTACTTTTTTTGCAAACTGAAAGATTTGTATATTGTATCTTCTGATATTAGTATATAATACTTATATATTTTCTAATAAAAAGATTGCACCCAAGACATTCATTCCTTTTGCCAAATTGTTTTCCATATAGATCGTTGTGCTCCTATACATGGTAAAATTAAACATATATACTCGCAGCAGTGAGTTAGAAACCCACACATATCTACGCACAGGGACCCAAGTCGATATACAGAAGGGTCCCCAGTCAGGGTGTTGGGGGAGAGACCATGGCAGAACTGTTGGCAAGAGGCGTGTTCACTCAATCCAGTCTGCTCACTGGATCACCTAAATGCAAAACAGAACTTCTAGAGTGACCCACCTTTCTGTATTCATCCCATGTGGGTCCCTAGTTCAGAATACCTTAATGGGGAAGAGCCAGAGGCAGAAAAACATCACAGAAAAAAATAAGTGGTGGTGGGGGAAACCAAGCTGCTGTAAGACAGGTGGGTTCCAGAAGTGAAAACTGTAAGAACAAAAGAGTTATTGAGTGAGGGAGAGAATTTAAACAAGTCAGAGAAGCAGGGGAGAAAATTCTACACAAAAACAAACAAAACAGATCAAGATTTCCATAGAAAGAACAGAAAAAAAAGAAGCTTTCTTTTGGAGGTGAAACAATTACACAAAACGCACAATTATAAAAACTGTAATGCATTGTGACAGTTTGAAGCTTTTTGTGGATCCCAGAAAAGATTTTTAAAAATCATGTTCTTGGAGCCAATCCATTCCTGTGGGTATAGGACACTTTGATTGGATTGGATTCAGTTGTGAGGGCCTTGATTGGATTGCTTCAGTAAGGCATGACCCAGGGTGGGTCTTGGTCCTCTTGCAGGAGTCCCTTATAAACAGTGGAATGAAAGCAGATACAAAGAGGTAAAAAAAACTGCAGAGACAGCGAGAAGGAACCCGGGAGCTCAGAAAGGAACCCAGGAGAGAGGAAGCCACATACAGAACAGCCAAAACCTGAAGCAACAAGCCCTGGAAGAGAAGCAGATGTCTCCATGTGCCTTGCCAAGTGGAAGGATTCCAGGATTGCCTGCAGCTGACCTTTGGTGAGACAGCATCTCTGATGATGCCTTGATTTAGACATTTTCACAGCCTCAGAGCTGTAAGCTTTTAATCTAATAAATTCCCATTATAAAAGGCACCCCTTGTGTATTGCTCCCACTGCTTTTAGCAAACAAACAGAAACTGATAACAGGAAATTGGGGTGCTGCAATTGCAAATACCAAAAATGTTTGAATGGTTTTACAAATGGGTGGGGGCAGACTTTAGAGGAATTGTGTGATGCTTGATAGAAAAGGCCTAAAATGCTTTGAAGGAAATGTTGATAAAAAATATGAACCCTAAGGATATTTATGATGAGGCCTTAGAAGGAAATGATGACTTTGCCATGGCAAACTGGAAGGAAGGCAATCTTCAGTTTAAGGTGGAAGTGAACTTGGCAAAAGTGACTCCT
This sequence comes from Chaetophractus vellerosus, assembly GCA_004027955.1. Classification (NCBI taxonomy): domain Eukaryota; kingdom Metazoa; phylum Chordata; class Mammalia; order Cingulata; family Chlamyphoridae; genus Chaetophractus; species Chaetophractus vellerosus. The sequence continues at coordinate 8,040 of PVKH010033605.1, read as the reverse complement.
GATATTAGATGGAAGGCAAAATTTGAAAGTGACAAGGTTGCATATTTCACTGAGGAGATTTCCAAACTAAATGTGGAAAGGGCAGGCTAGCTTTTCCTTGCAGCTTATAGCAAAATGTGAAAGGAAAGGAATAAGCTGAGAACTGAAATCCTGGGTACAAAGAAACCAAAAATTGATGGTTTGGGAAATTACAAGTTTCTAGAAAATGAGTCTCCATTTCCTTACAAGTCAGGATTGGAAATACAGTTGTTCAGAAAGGATTTATGGAAAGTCTTATTGTGTGACAGCTTGGACCCCTGTTTTCTGCATGTTTTTTTGTGATATCTGTATGAATATAATCACTGCCAGCTTCAACTAAAAGAGACAGAAAAGGGAGAGATTGAAGGGAAAACAACTTCAGGGCAAAACCATGGAAGGTGAGGTCTGAACTTAAGACATTCTCAGACCAAGAGAGAGACACCACCCTTGTGTAAGGAAAGGGTGAGTTTGATCTGGCATTTGAAGAGGGTGGCCTACTGTCCTGTTGTTAATGTAGAGTGCTGCTGACACAGCTTTAGACAGGGTTGAGCACATTCCTCAGGGATTGGTGAGAGTTTGGTCATCACCCCACTGTTCTGAATGGGCTGGGCTTGTGCTTTAGAGATTGGGGAGAGCGTGGCTATCACTCCAGTGTTCCTGGAGGGTGAGGTTAGGGTTCGGTGGCCACCCAGATGATTGATCAGGGTGGAGCTGAGAAGATGGCCACTAGGCAAATCCTTGGAAGGGGTGGGACTCCATGAGGCCCCAAGTAGAAGAAATCATTCTTCTATAGATGACTCTCAGACTTTGAAACCTAATGGAACATGCCCTGAAGGTTTTCAGAACTGTTTGGGACCTGTGACCCTTGTTTACCTTCCAATTTCTCCCTGTGATATTGGGAACATATTCTATGACTGTCCCTCCTTTGTATATTAGAAGCAAATAACTTGGTTTCTAAGTTTCACAGGTCTACAGCTAGAGGTGAATTTTGCCCCAATATAGACTGCATGCCTATAACTGATTTTGATGAGATTTTGTAATTAGTATTGTTACTGAAATGATTTAAGGTTTTAAAATATTGTAATGGAAATACTGTGCCTATGGAAAGAACATATTTTGGGGGGATCCAGAGGGTGGAATATGATAGTTTGAAGATTTTTTGGGATTCCATAAAAGAATATGTTCTTGGAGCTAATCCATTCCTCTGGGTTTGGGACCCTTTGATTGGTTTGGATTCAATTGGGGGATTTTGGTTGGATTGCTTCATTGTGCCATAATCTAAAGTCAGTCTTGGTCTTCTTGCTGGGATACTTCATAAACAGAGGATGAAAAGCAGAGACACAGAGAGAAAAGAACTGTAGAGACAGAGAGAAGGAACCCATGTGCTCAGAGAGGAACCCAGGAGAGAGGAAGCCACAGAGAGAGTACCCAGAACCTGAAGCAACAAGAACCAGAAGAGAAGAGATACCTCCACGTGCCTTGTCATGTGGAAGGAGTCCAGGATAACCAGCAATCAGCCTTTGGTGAGAAAGCATGCCTTGATTTGGATATTTTCATAGCCTCAGAACTGTAAGATTTTAACATAAAAAAATTCCCATTATAAAAGTCAACCCATTTATAGTATATTGTTCTGAGTGACATTTAGCAAAATGAAACATGAATATCCAGGGCAAGAAGCAGAAGAAGTGCTGAGAAAATCTGAACAGTTAAACATGAGCTACTGTAAAGGTCCAGAATAATCTGGACCGAAAGTCAAAGAAGAATCTTAATACAAACCCAACCAACAATAAAACCTTACACAAAAGGGAGAATTTGACTTTCAAAGTTAACACATCAAAATAATCAGTTGCCAAGTCATCAAAAAAAAAAATTCAAGCCATATTAAGAAACAGGAAGATATGACTCAGTCTAGGGGAAAAACTAAAACTTGAGAGGAGACAGTTCAAACAAATCTCCTAAATCAAGTCAAGGAGATGAAGGAAAATATGGATTTGGAGCTAAAGGGTATTAAGAAGACAATATGTTAGCATAAAGAAGAATTCTGAAAGTTTAGAAAGAAACATAACAGAAATTATGAGGATGAAGGGCAAAATAAGGGAGATTTAAAAACACTAGAGGCATACAACAGCATACTTGAAAAAGCAGAAGAATCAGTGAACTAGATGACAGGACAGTTGCAATCATACAGTCAGAAAGAACAGATAGAGAAAATAATAGAAAAATTGAGCAACATCTCAGTCATTTTTGTGACAGAATAAAGCATATGTGTTATGGGTGTCCCAGAAGGAGAAGGAAGGGAAAAGGGACAGAAAGAATATTTGAGGAAATATTGGTAAAAATTTCTCAACTCTTATGAAAGACATAAATATACATGTCCAAGAAGTGCAATGTAATCCAACCAGAATAAATCCTAATGGACCTACTCTGAGACACATACTAATCATAATGTCAAATATCAAAGATAAAGAGAGAATTCTGAAATTAGCAAGAGAAAAGTGATTAATCATAGCAACCACAAAGAAAGTATTTTTAAAATATACAGAAATAAAAATGAGAAAAGTATCAGTCAGATACATCACAAAAGATCAATTATACAGAAAAGGAGTTTGCAATAAAGAAAAAGATAGACAAAGAGAATGAGATATGGCATAAAAAAAAACATGGATAAAGTAAGTACTGCCTTTATAATAATAACACTGAATGTTAATGGATTAAACTCCCCAATCAAAAGTCACAGATTTGCAGAATCGATTTTTTTTTAATAAAGCATGTTCCAACTATATGTTGTTTACAGGAAACTCACCACAATCCCAAAATCACAAGTAGATTGAAAGTGAAAGGATGGAAAAAGATATTCCATGCAAATACCAACCAAAAAAGAGCTGGGGTACCTATACTTATTTCGGACAAAATAGACTTTAAGGAAAAGCTGTTACAAGAGACAAAGAAGGACACTATATATTAATAGAAGTGTCAATCCATCACAAAGAAATAACAATCATAAATATTTATGCATCTACCCATGGTGCCACAAAATACATGAGGCAAACACTGGCAGAGCCTACAGGAGAAACAGACAACTCTATAATAATAGTTGGAGACTTAAATACACTCATCAATAGGCAGAACATCTAGACAGAAGATCAATAAGGAAACAGAAATTGAATACTATGATAACTTAAATAGATTTAACAAACATACATAGAGCATTATACTCCAATACAGCAGGATATACCTTCCTCTTAAGTGCACATGGATCCTTCTCCAAGGTATACCTCATTTTGAGTCACAAAACAAATCTCAATCAATACAAAAAGACTAATATTATACAAAGCATCTTAAGTGATCACAATGGCATGAAACTATAAATCAAAAACAGGCAAAGAATTGGAAAATCCAACAAATGTATGGTAGTTAAATGATACACTCTTAAACAATCAGCTGATCAAAGAAGTTACAAATGAAATCAGTAAATACCTTGAAATGAATGAAAATGAGAACATAACATATCAAAACTTATGGGATGCAGCCAAGACAATGCTGAGAGAGAAATTTATAGCCCTAAACGTGTAAATTGAAAAAGAAGAAAGAGCTGAAATCAAAGGCTTAACACCACACCTAGAGGAACTAGAAAAAAAAACAGTAAACTAAAACCAAGTCAAGCAGAAGGAGAGAAATAACAAAGATTGGAGCAGAAATAAATGAAGTAGAAAAAAAAATAGAGAGCATTAACAAAATTAAAAGTTGATTCTTTGAAAAGATCAGTAAAATAAACACTTAGCTAGACTGAAAAAGAAAAAAGAGAGAAAATGTAAAAAAATAAAATCATAAATGAGAAGGGGGCATTACTATTTACCCCATAGATATAAAAAGATCATAAGAGGATACTATAAAAAACTGTATGCCAACAAAGTAGACAACTTAGAGAAGATGAACAAATTTCTAGAAGCACATGACCAACCTCACTGATCTTAGAGGAAATAGAATATCTCAACAGACCAATTACAAGTAGAGATCAAATCAGCTATGAAAACACTCCCAAAAAAGAAAAGTCCAGGACCAGGTGAGTTCACAAGTGAATTCTACCAACCATTATAGGAATTAATACCAATCCTTCTCAAAGTTTTCCAAAAACTGAAGAGGAGGGAATACTACCTAACACATTTTATGGGGCCTAGCTCACCCTAACACCAAACCAGATAAATATACTTACCTGAAAAGAAAATTACAGACCAATTTCTCCTATTAATATAGATTTAACATGACACCTGAGAAATGTGGCCATCTATCCTACTATTAATTTAAAAATTATTAAGGAATGAAACAAGAAGAGTCATCTCATAAAACTCTCCACAATTCAAATGCATTTCTTACTATTGCCCTGATTATGAAATACAACACATGATGATTTCTAATATAAATTTATAGGAAAAGTCAATACTTTTAATAGTGTCTTGCTCTTCTGATATTTTTTAAAGTATTCAATGAAATTTCAGAATTTGGGTAGATTAAATGCTTAATCTCAATTCTCCTTTTGGGATAGGGGCCTGCCTAATTTTTTCACACTGGTTTTCAACCATCTACTAGGATATAGTTATTTCAAATGCACCTGAGATCATAATTTGGCATAACATTAATGTAAATTACATTTTATTCATAAATACAGTCTAAAATGGGATAGAATCTTAGTAATAATCCACTACTTATTAACTGTATGAACATGAGCAAATTCTGTAACCTCTATGAAACTAGAGTTTTCTTTTTCATAAAATAGGAATAATAGTAACTATATTATAGATGATGTTAAAATAAATTCAGGCAATGCATGTAAAGCACATAGCACACCTACTGACAAATTTTACATCCTCATAGGTGTTATCAGCTATTATTGTTGTTGATATTTTTGTTATCATGACATCATAAATATAAATTTTATTTAGTCAAAATCTCAATCAATTCAATAATAGTTACAAAGTTGATTATTTGAGGTTGCATCATATTTATTACATTTTACAATCACTATATCTTATTTAAATTTGACTCATCATATAAATTGATAAGAAATTTCTGAAATTAAAAATAAGTAACCCAGTTTTTTATTTCATTCCATTTACTTACTGGAAGCTTGGGAAATGACAACCCACACAAGAACCAATTCTGACAGCCCTTCTTTTTAACCTGACAACAGAGAAGAACCTGAGTGCAAAAGTGCAATTCTTGATGGTCAACAGCAAATTCCATTTCCATATGACAGATCAAAGTGAAAAGGTGGTTGTCTCTAAAATTAAAATGTTCACCAAAAAATGTTTGTGAAGGTAATTTTGATGAACTCTGTGACAAATGAAATAGGCCTGCCATGATTACTACACTGGAGAGATAGAATAAGCACCAGTTCCTAAAAAGAAGACTTGATGAAAACACTCAAGTTAACTATCATGGCAATGCCAACCTATAAGCAGAGCTGGATTTCCAATTTTAGAAAATAAGTAAAAACCTGAGAAATATATAGGATGTCAGGAGGGACCACTGAATCTATAACCAAAATAATCCATTTTATATGTTGGGAGGTGAGGAGAGGCCTTTGTAAACTTAGGCCTAAATTGAGAGAAGAATAATAAAGGGATTGGAGGAAAACTCTTTATTCCTTTATGACTCCATTCCTTTCAGATCCATTATTGTGATCTATAAAACCACAAAGAGAAGCAGATTCTTCTGTGATTTTAGCTGGAGTAAAATTGTGGCAAAGTGAGTTATTAAATCATTAGTTTGGATCACCTGGAAAATCAGGGAGAAAGAAAGGATTCTGGCTGTTAAGTTTTTGGACTGTTCTTCCAGTGTGTTACAGCTCAGTGAGTTTTTGTGTGCAAGAATTCAGTTTCTTCTCAGTGGAAGAAAATTGCTCAGTGTGTTCAAAGTAATTGTCAGGCAATTATGTCATTCAAATCTTTCAGAAGGTGCTTTCCTGAACAGCTTAACAATTTAAAATAAAAATGTAATTTCAAACTCCAGATTAAATCGTTAAAGTTCTAAAAGATTTCAATCAGATCAGGAAGGGTAGTCTAAGTCTCCTTTATTTGCAAGAGAGATCTTTTAGGAAGGTGCACTTGGGGCACTGATCTCTGAATTCTGTAAAATGAATTAATCTGATATTAGTGAAGCCTGGGCAAAGCCCATTTCCCATGGCCCCTTCATATTTCTGCATTTGAAGACATTACATTATAAAATATGATTGCTAGGAATGTGTGTCTATTATCTAAAAGGAAAGAAAAATAAAGTATTTTAAAAATTTCAAATAAGAAAATATTTTCATTTTTCTTTATCACTAGTGCTTATTTTTAATTTGTAATCCACTAAATAATTAATTCAGGTGTTTTTGAGCTCCTAGGACATAGTCCATGACCTTGAATATTTTATATCCTAGTCATGGATGGGAAAAACATATATACAATACAAACAATTCTATAAGAAATATGCTAAAGAACTGATGTTTCCATAGCACAACAATATCTTTGAAGATGGAGTCATTAAATCTTTCCAGTAGAAGAAATGGTCTTAGGAAGAAATGAATTTGAGTTTGGTTTGATTAGAAAAAGGAGTAATCAGGTATATAAGAAGGGAAAAAGGAAATCAAAACTAACTAAATGCTTATTTCATGTATTCATCCAAAAATATTTATTAAGCACCTACCATATGGCAGGCACTGTTCTTGCCGTGGGAATACAACAATAAACAAGATAAAGCCCCTGTCCTCAAGAAGTGTAAATTCTAGTGGTGGAAGGAAACTATGAGCTTGTAATCAAATAAATAAGTTATATGTTAGGTGGTGGGAAGCATTATGGAATCAAATAAAACAGGTAAGGAGGGAATGTTGGGGACAGGTTACTGTCTCAGGGTAGTCAAGGAAGTTTTCTCCAATAAGATGACTTATTGAGAAGAAGCCTGTAGAAAGTGAGAACAATTCATGTGGTAGAGGACATCTGTGGAAAATGCATTCCAGAAAGAAAGGTAAGTGCAAAGACCCAGCAGTGGGGGCATACTTGAACATGTTTGAGGACCAGATTGTACACAATCATGAAAAAGATTGATCTGGCTAAAGAGCAGTTAAGTAAGCTGGCAGTAAGGCTGGTAAAGTAAATTTTGGATAGACTGTGTGTTACCTACTAATTTTAATTAGGATAGGGACATGGCCTGGCTCTTAAAAGGAGAATGTTTGACAATGTAGAGACTCAGTCTTCTCTTAAGGGGGAGAGACCATTTATAAGCCCAATAAATTGGTATAGGTAAGAGAAGATGAGGGCCTGAGGACAGACAGCAGCCATGGGGATGGAGAGAGATCTAGCAGGCAGAAATAGAAGTATAGTCATGAATTGGACTGTGGGAACAAGGGAGAAAGAAGATCAAAAGAAGTTCTAAAATTTTTAACTTAAACCACAGGATAAATGAGAATGTAATCAAGAGTTAAGAATAAACAAATAGTTATGATTACTGAATTATATAGATGATTTTTTTTTACTTTTCCAGTATATTATAGAATAGCCAAAAGTTAATACCGGAATTACTCACCCTTATTTATAATTACTATGGTCATGGTTATTCTAGACCTGCCTCAATCTTGTTTCTGATTATCCTAGACTGGTCTTGCCCTTGTTTATAGTTATTCCATACTGGTCTTAGCCTTGTGAGCCTTGTGTATACTTACTATTGTAATGGTAATGATTCCACCCTCCCCTGTTTGAATCCATAAAATCCCTAAACTCCTCAGAGTTGGACAAACAGATTTTAGGCTGATAGGCCCTCTGATCTCCTTGGTATGCTCTAGCAATAAAATCTTTCCCTCTTTAAAAATCACAATGTCTCAGGAAGTGGTCATTTGAAGCACATTGGGCAGGAAAACCCACATTGCTTGGTAACGAGAACTCTAGGGAGACTTCTGGGAAGATGGAGGATTAGAGAATTACAGGGTTGACTCCCCTCCCAGAAAAACAGCTAGAGGACAGACAGAAACTTTCCCTAATAACTGTT
>PVKH010033604.1:0-11982 GCA_004027955.1 Chaetophractus vellerosus | reverse complement strand
GCCCAGTCAACATCCTAATCATAACCCAATCATGCCCAGATGAACAGATCAGTTTACAAGCATGATTCAATATCGATTTTTGGAATTCATAATTACATCAAACTGTAACACCCACTTTGCTTCTGATTGAGAGGGGGCTTAGATCCCATGAAGCATATGGATGGAACTGTCTTGCTTGCAGTTGTAGATACTCTCTGTTTTTTGGGATGGACATTGTCCATCATCATTATTTTGTTAGTTGTCCTGGGCCAGTCCAATTAACTGGAGAGTAGATTTTGGCTGCAACTCTGCTGAGATTCAGGGCTCAATCATCATATGAACAGACTGAAAATTTAAGCCTCTGGACATACATTTAATGGGTATAGTACTAATTATAGGTTAAAATAAAGGGGGCAGAAGAACCATGTATAGGAAAATTATAAATAAGCCTAACTGTTACATCGGGGAGAGGTTAACATATATCCCAAAATAAGGCCACCAACAGGGTGCTGATTTCCTGGGGCTGTCTGCCCTGCCTATGGTGTCCAGATGTCTCTAGAGCCCTCAGGAGCACCCTTGCTTGAGGCATTGTTTACTGTGGCAGTCAGTAAACATGCATGCCTCTGGAAAGACCACCTGACTCACTTTGAAATCTCTTAGCTATAAAAATTCATTTGTATTTAATATTTCCCCCTTTTGGTCAAAGTCTTTTTCCAAATGCATCACTAGTTGGCATCTGGTAATAATCCCTCGGTGCCAGAGAGGCCCATCCTCAGGAGTCATGTCCCATACTGGGAGTGGGGGCAGAATGTGAGCCTGTATACTGAGTTTGGCTTAGAGAGAGGCCATATTTGAGTAACAAGGATGTTTTCAGGAGGTAACTCTTGGCAATATATATTACTAGGGTAAGTTTCAATATTATTTTATTTTTTTAAAGGTTTGTTTATTTATTTTCCCCCTCCCCTTATTGTTTTGCACTTGTTGTCTGCTCTCTTTGTGTTCTTCTGTGTCTGCTTGCCTTCTCATTAAGTGGTACCAGCAATCGATACTGGGACCTTCCAGAGTAGAGAAAGGCACTCAATCTCTTGTGCCACCTCAGCTCCCTGGTCTGCTGCATCTCTTATTGTCTCTCTTCTGTGTCTCTTTTTGTTGCATCATCTTGCTGCGCCAGCTCTCTGCGTGGGCCAGCACTCCATGTGGGCAAGTACTCCTGTGTGTACTAGCATTCCTGCGCAGGCCAGCACCCCACATGGGCCAGCTCTCTGCTTGGGCCAGTTTGCCATGCGGACCAGTTTGCTTTTCACCAGGAGGCCCCAGAGAATCAAACCCTGGACCTCCTATATGGTAGGTGGGAGCCCAATCATTTGAGCCACATCCACTTCTCTAAGTTTCAATTTTATAAGAATAAGGCTCATAAGTAAAAGCATGAATATCAAGGGCTTGATGTACTGGTCTGTCCTGTTATGCTAGGCACTCCCTATGCACTCTAGTGTCACTCTATTAGAGAATGTAGCAGATCTCCTCAGAATGGAAATTTAATATTTTGTTGGTTATCATATGAGTCTACACCCACTGAAATAACACTCCATGACCACATGAACACACATATTCATATTCCATAGAGGCATGCCCCGGGCAGATCCTTCCCCACATGTCCCCCACCACTGACACCCTGCACCAGTGATCCTCTCCTGCCATAGTTGTAACTTTTCCATAATCCAAAACTGCCCAAAAAACAAAGCCAAAAAAAAATTCTTGCACTGTGTCTTTCATCACCATCAGATCTGTTATCTTTTATGTATGAGAAATTCACTTCAAATCCAATGATATAGGTAATTTAAAAGTAAAATTACAGAAAAATATATGCCATGCAAGCAGTATTTTTTCAAAAAAGCAGAAGTGACTGCATTAATAGCTGATAAAGTAGACTTCAGAGTAAAGAAAATAACTCCAGACAAAAGAAACATTGTGTAATGATAAAAGGATCAATCCACCAAGAAAATGTAGCAATCCTGAATATGTATGCACCAAACAATAGACCTCAAAAATATATGGAACTAAAATTGATAGGGTTGAAAGGAAAAATAAACTAACCCACAATTATAGCTGAAGATTCAACACCCTCTTCTTAACAACTTATAGACCTACTAGACAGAAAATCAACAATTATATAAAGATCTGAAAAACACAACACATCAACAGGATATAATTGCCATATAAAGAACACTATACCAAACAACAGCAGAATACACATTTTTTTCAAGTACCCATGAAAAAGTCACCAAGACAGACTATGTGTTTTGCCATGAATCAAGCCTCAATAAATTTAATTGAACTGAAATAATGCAAATTGTGTAATCTGGTCATCATGGAAGCAAACTAGAAATCTATACCAGAAAGACAACAGGATCATTTCTAAACATGTGAAAATTAAACAATATAACTCTAAATTATCCATTGATCAAATAAGAAGTTTCAAAGAAAATGTTTAAAAATACATAGAACTGAATGAAAATGAAAGTACACTGTATCAAAATTTGTGGGATGCAGCTAAAGCAGTGGTGAAATGGGAAAATTTAAGTTTCTACCTAAAGAAACTAGAAAAAAAAGAACAAAATAAATCTAAAGCAATAAGAAGGAAAGAAATAGAGACAAAAGAAGAAATCAGTGAAATTGGAAAAGGAAAACAATGGAGAAAATCATGAAACAAAAGTCTGGTTCTCCAAAAAAAAATCAACACTATTGGTAAACCTTTAGCAAGACTGACAAAAATAAAACAGAAAAGACACCAATCACTAATATTAGAAATTAAATATGGGGTATCACTACAGATCCTGAAGACATTAAAAAGATAATAAGGGAATATTGTGAACAACTTTGTACTCATCAATCTGACAGCTTAAAAGAAATGGACCAATTCTTCAAAAGCTACAATTGACTAAAACGCAATCAAAATGAAATAAACAATCTGAGTAGCTCTAAAACCATCAAAGAAATCAAACCTACAATTATAAACCTCCTGGGAAAAAAATAACATCTAGGCCCAGATGGTTTCACTGCAGAATTCTAGAAAACATTGAAACTAATACCAATTTTACATACCTTCAGGAAAATAGGCATGTGGTAAACAGAATAATGGCCCCAGAATTTATGAATATGTTCTCTTACATGGCACAAAGGAATCTGTAGGTGTGCATAAGTTAACGATATTGAGATGGGAAGATTATCTTGGATTAGCTGAGTGGACCCAATGTAATCACTAGTGTCCTTGTAAGTGAATGACAGCGACAGGAGTGTTATAGTCTGCCCTGGCTTGAGTCTTTTGTGGGTTCCCAAAAATTATGTTCATAATCTAACCTATTCCTGTGCATGTAAGCCTATTGTATATGGGACCTTTAGATTAGATTCAGTTAAAGGACCTTTTGATTAGATCACTTTTGATAATATCACTTCAGTTAGAAGCCTGATTCGATTGTGGGACCCAGGGTAGGTCCTAATACTTTCACTGGAGTCTTATATAAACTGAGGACTGAAAGCAGAGACACACAGAGAAAGAGAACTATAAGCTGGAGTCAGTGGAGCAGCCCAAAGCTGAAGAGAGGAGGCCTATGGAGAGAGGAGCCATATGCCTGATTGCCCACAGCTGAGCTCAGAGAGAAAGGAAGCCTGGAGGAGAAGGCCGAGACTGGCCACCATTTTGCCTTGCCGCATGGAAGGAGTCCAGGATTGCCAATGGCTGACCTTTGGTGAGAGAGCTTCTCTGATGATGAGTTGTTTGGACATTTTTACAACCTCAGAAGTATAAGATTTTACCCTAATAAATTCTTATTATAAAAGCCAACCCATTCTGGTATTTTGCATTGGCAGCCTTTGACAAACTAAAACAGAGTCAGAGAGAGATTTGAAGAAATTCTGCTGCTGACTTTGAAGATGGAGAAAGGGGCCATGACCCAAGGAGTGCAGGCCACCTCTAGAAGCTGGAAAAGAAAAGGGAACAGAGTTTCCCTGGGAACCTCCAGAAAGAATGCAGCCTTAATAACACCTTGATTTTAGCCCAGAGATTTTAGCCCATTTTGGACTTCTGACCTCCAGAACTGAAGATAAGTTTGTATTTTGATGTTTTAAGCCACTAAGTTGGTAAAAATTTGTTATAGTAGTGTAATGGATTGGCAGTTTTATGTAATTATGAATTCCAAAAATATAGATTGGATTATGCTTGTAAACTCATCTGTTCATCTCGGCATGATTGGTTTATGATAAGGGCATTAACTGGGCCACGTCAGGAGGGTGTTGGGCCCCACCCCTCAGTGGGTGTGGTCTCAAGTATAAAGGCTAGGCAGCAGACTTGAGTTGCAGAGATTTGGAGAAGCAGATTTGAGAAGCACTTCTGATGTTGGAGTGAGCTGATCGCCGGATAGTCTAAAGCTGGCCTTGTGGAGAGACGCAACGCATAGAGAGCCTCATGGTCTACAGCTGAACTTGTGGAGGAAACAGAAGCTAAGCCGGGAGAGAAACGCAGCCCCGGGAACAGAGGAACCCGGAAGCCTGAACACTGGAGACGTTGGCAGCTGTCTTGCTCCAACATGTGGACTTTGGTGAGGGAAGAACTTTATGCTTTGTGGTCTGGTAACTGTAAGCGTCTACCCCAAATAAATACCCTTTATAAAGACCAACCAATTTTGGTATATTTCAAAAGGCACACCTGTGGCTGACCGAAACAAGTAGCAATAGGAACTAATAGGAATAGAGGTCAAATTCAAGGAGGTAACACTTTGCAACTCATTCCATGAGGCCAATATTACTCTGGTACCAAAAACCAGACAGACAGCGCAATGAAGAAAACAACAGACCAATATTTCTCATGAATTTTGACACAAGTCCCCCCCCAACTATTAGTAAATTGAATCATACAATGTGTAAGAAGAACTAAAAACCAATTATATACTCTGACCAAATGAGACTTATTCCAGGTATGCCAGGCTGGTTCAATATTCAAAAATTAATAAATGTAACTAACCATATCAACAAAATAAAAAAGAAAAGTCATATGATCATATGCATTAATGCAGAAAACAAATTTGACAAAATTCAACACCTACTCATGATAAAAACTCTCAGAAAAATAGGAATAGAGGATTCTTATTTTGCCAGGGCTGCTATGACAAATATTGAGAATGGGTTGGTTTAAATAACAGAAATTTATTGTCTCGTGGTTTTGGAGGCTAGAAGTTGAATGCCAAGGTCTCAACAGGCCATGCTTTCTCTTGGAGTCTGTAGCATTCTGGTGCTGGCTTGCCACAATCCTTGGGATCCCTTGGATTGCATCTCTGCCTCTGTCACATGGTGATTGGCCTCATTTTCTGGCTTCTTTTGACTGTGGTTTCTACTTCCATGTTCAATTTCCTTTGCTTATACAGACTTCAGCCATGTTGGATTAAGGCCTGTCCTCATTCAGTTTGAGCACACCTTATCTAATAATAACATCTTCAAAGGTCCTATTTACAAATGGGTTCACACCATTTGGGGTTAGGACTTGAATATGTCTTTGTGTGGGACATGATTTAATCCCCAAGAGAAGGAAACCATCTCAACTTTATTAACAGCATCAAAAAAACTACAGTTAACATCATATTTGATTGAAAGTCTGACTGCTTTCACCCTATGATCAAGATCAAGGCAAAGATGTCCACTCTCACTGCTAATACTGAACATATTGCTGCAAGTTCTAACCACCGCAGTAAGGCAGGAAGGAAGGAAGGAAGGAAGGAAGGAAGGAAGGAAGGAAGGAAGGAAGGAAGGAAGGAAGGAAGGAAGGAAGGAAAGAAGGAAGGAAGGAAAGGCATAGCAATTGGAAAGGAAAAAAACAAAACAATCTCTATTTTCAGATGACATGATTGTCTATGTAGAAAGTCCCAGGGAATCTACCAAAAATAAACCACCTGGAAGTAGTAGATGAATTTATCAAGGTCACAGAATATAAGATCGAGATGCAAACAAAATTATATTTCTACATACTAATATACATGTCTATGAACATGCAGAAACCAAAATTTAAAACACATTACCTTTAACAGTCAATCCAAAGAAAATGAAATACATAGGTATACAATTAACAAAACATTCACAGGATCTACAGGCTGGAAATAACAAAATCCTGGTGAAAGAAATCAAGAAAGATCTAAACACATGGACAGACATACTATGTTCATGGATTGGGAAACTCAGCATAGTAAAGGTGTGAATTGTTCCCAAATTGTTCTATATACTTAATGTAATTTCTATTAAAAATCTCTGCAAGATTTTTCTGTGGACATAGACAAGCTTATTCTAAAATTTAAATGGATCCCTGCACATGGTCCATCTGTCTCTTCTATTCCAACCTATATGTAATGCCAGAGTTTTAGGTGTACTTCCAGAGAGCAGAGTCTATGGGCTGTCCATGTGACAGCTGGGCCCAAAAGCTTGGTGGAGCTGCAACTCCCACTCTACAACTCAATGGACTCACCCAGGACACCTAGTGGGGAGATGATGATGGACAACAGCTATCCCAGGGAATGGAGAGAGTCTGCAGCTGCAGGCAGGATAATCTCATCCATCTTATCCATGGGATATAAGCCCCATCTCACTTGGAGGTGGAGGGGACATCACCATCCCAAACTCCTCAGGATTGGGGGAAGAGCTATGGACTAGAGTGGACTTACTGGTATCCTGTTATAGACTTATTGTGATTCATGCAATGGAAGACATTACAAAATTATTTGGAGCTAGTGGCCACTGGATGCTTTGGTGGCTGGGAGAGGAAATGCAGTTGTAACACAGAGGCTTTTTCAGTACTTGGGAATTAATCTGAGTGACATTGCAATGAAAGATATAGGCCAATTTATATCATCATATAAAATGCAGAAATATGTGGGAGAGAGTGCGGTCTACAATGTGAACTATGGTCAATGCTTACTGGCCCAAAATGTTTATATCTATTGCAGTTGATGTGCCACACTAATGAAGAATGTATATGTGGGAGTTTGTGGGATCTGTGGGAGGTGGGGCATATGGGTACCCCTAAAATTTTTGTGTAACATTTATGTAATCTATGTGTCTTTAAAAAAGATATTAATTAATTTTTAAAAAGATCTGTGCATCTTTCTGCATGTTATTTATATCTCAAGAAAAAATATTGCTTTCAAAGAAAAAAAACAGGGTCAAGAAAGAGATTTGATTTAGCACTTATATTGCACATGTAAGGAAATTCATTAACATGAATCTAGAAGTGCTGTATGTCTAAGGCAGATAATTTCTTTACAAAACTGAAGAACAACAATATTCTTGGTATTCATTCTGGAATTAACCTGATGTTTTATCAATAAATTCAATTATTTTTTCCAAATAGTTGTAAACATTTTAAATTTATTACCTTGTTTTTCACTCACAATAACTAAGTACTTTAACTTTAATTCAAATTTTTACATCTCATTGATCGTAGCATAGCAAAAGCCTGTATAGTCTAAAATAAAACTGCATGCTTGACTTTGTTCATACAAGTTTATTTTCATATCTGATTCTCTATTTGCAAGTATTCAATTTGGTTGATATTTATTAAACAGCTTTTAATATTTAAAAAATAATGATAGATAGATTGTGGTACTACAACCCATATATGTGACTATAAAACATCTTATTGAATTTGCTACACTACAATTCATGCCATTAACTCTCTTTTTTTTTTTATTACATATCTCCCCTTCCCCCTCACTGCGGCGACATGCTGAGACTGGTCACTGTGCAGGCGCGGCTTTCCCCACTTGTGGGCGGCTTCTGCTTCCATTCATGGCTGGCTTTCAGTTCACAGGTGGCTGGCTGCACTCCATTCACGGGTGACCTGCCCTGCCCGTGGCAGCTTTTGCCCTGTCTGTGGCAGTTTTTTGCCCTGCCCACAGTGGCTCTGGCCCACCCAAGGTGGCTTGCCCTTCTCAAGGCAGTCTGCCCTCTAGGAGAGATCCCTGGGAACTGAACCTGGGGCCTCCCATGTGGTATGCCAGTGCCCTATCCACTGGGCTATCAAGCCAACCCCATGCCATTAACTCTCTATGGAAAAGAGATCAAATTTTATCAACTTAAATATTTTCTTAGTAATATGTAGTAGAAAATGTAATTTTGCTACTGTTGATCCTGTAAACAAGTTATTTTGGAAGTATCAAAAAAAGTGTTTACCTAATATAGTTTAAAAATAAAACACTTCTGAATTCTCACACTACATATTTAAAAATAATTTCAGTTTCTTCACTTTATTGTAAGGGGTTATACCATAAGTTTATTGATTTTCCTCTTAGGTGATTACAGCTCTATACATGGTTTCTCAAAGCATGGCATAAATTTGAAACACCAAGTTGATTGAAAAAATGCACATTCTTTGACTTTCCCTGGGACCAACTGAGTCAAAGTTATTAACTACTTTGGGAAATCTGAAAGGTTTAAACTTGTTTCTTAATAATTCCCTGAAGTCAATTTGAATATAGAACATTCCAGTTGACATTATGTTTGAAGTAAAAGGAAGGCAAGTGAGTGTATCCACATCTACTTAAGATGCATCAGTCAATGTGAAGACTCTGTCCCAGCATAACAGAGGCTATTGTGTCCTTTATCAGAAAACTTGAAATAGAAATAAATAGTTCCAAAGGAAGCTAGATGTTCCATTTCATTTTAAGGTCACCAAGTGATAAATAAAGCACTATTTGGAGTAGAAAAATTTCCACTCTCTAGTGCAATTTTTTGAATTTTCTCCTTAAGTACATATGATAAGTAATCCTTTGTCTGTGTGGTTGAAAAACTAGAATTATGTTATGAATTGAAGAATTAGGATTATTTTAAGTTATGAATTTCTAATTTTTATTAGTAAAAGCTTAAGATACTGTTTCTAAACAATTTTTAAAAATCTTGTAACTCCTAAGGAAATTTAAGGCAGACACCTAAAACAATGAAATTTAACTGTCAATTTCTCCACTCTTCTTTTTTCTGATGGTACTTTTTTATTTATCCAAACTTAAAATTGTCAGAATCCTCCCAACACCAGACTCCAAATTCACTACATACTGCTTCCTCACATTTTATACAAATGTCCACTGCCTTCACTTTTATTTTCTAAGCTGTAAAAGTTACTGTGTTTTCTAAAGCAATCTATCCTCCATTCTTTGACCTGTAGGGTCTTTTTCTTTATTTATGCCTCAGCCTTTAAGCCATTCCCAAAAAGAGCCCTTTCCATTCCCATTCTCAAACAGGCACCTAGTTAATCTCTATGCCAACACCCTCTTTTACTATTTTAATAGCAGCTGTTACTACCTGAACTCATGATTGTTTGTTGTTTTATATACTGTTCATTGTCTCCTAAAGAATGCATTCTCAGAAAATAATCTTTATAGTTTAACTTCACCACTTAGCTCATTGTCTCATATATATGTGATATTTCCCATCTTTTCAATAAATAATTCAGTAATTTGGCATCAGTAATTAAAAATCTAGTGAAAATATTTTGAACACTGAAAAAAATATATTTGGTAGTATTTTTTAAAATTAACTGCAGCAAATATAACCAAAATGGAAAAAATATCCAGGTAGGATGAGGAAGATTATTTTGTCATGATAACCTCTTAAGTATCCTTTATAAACAAATTCAACTACCAGGCAGTCTCCATGTAATGTGGCTCTAGTATAACTGAGTGCATTTAATGGACATCAAAATTTGATAGATACTTCAATAATTTCCTTCACATGCTTAAGTTAGAGAGGATATTGCATATCTCTTTTACAATGTAATGTTTCTATCAGTATGATTCTTGTTATGTGGTATAGATTAATTTTGTTTTTTACATATCATCTTGCCTTGCCAGGAAGTGAACAGAATCTACCAGCAAGACCAGTGTCACTTTCATGACAGGATTACTCCTGGAATGGTTTTCTGATGTCCCAGAGCAGCAGGTTACATGGTATTCTCTCCTTCTGATTTACCTGGCATCTGTAATGAGTAACATCCTTATTATCACTGTCATATGCAACTCCATACACATATATATTTCTTCCTGAAGAACATGTCTTCCTTGGATGTCTTTGTGTCAGTTCCAATCCTGAAGTTCATTGCCAACAGCCTAATTAATGACAATTCCATTTGTATTTTAGGGTGTGCATTCCAACTACTTTTAATGACTACTTTCTCAGCAGGTGAGATATTTATTCCCACAGCTATGTCTTATGACCACTTGTGAACTGATACCAAATGCTTCCTGGACCACTGGATGACTCCTTGGAGTTTTGTACACAGCTGATATATTTTCAATGCATTGGATGTGAGGGGCACGTGGGACAGGGCACACCTGAGACAAGCTTATAGGGGGTGTATAGCATTCATCTTGTGATAGTGTGTTGTATCAGGGGGTGGAGACTCACATAACAAACAGGAAGGTGTTGTACTGCCATCCTGGGGAGTCCTGGTATGATCTCAAGTAGAGGGGTAGGAGTCTTTTGAGAGCATAGGCAGTGCCTAATAGGGGAGGACAGGCCAGTATGTCAAGCCCTCAGTATTGCTGCAAGTAACTATGAATCTTGTCCTTCAATGAGTTAATCCTGGTGGGTCTTGAGGGAAGGAGGGAGGAATATATGGAACATGGGACATTTTTGTGCTGATGGAATTGTTCTACATGATCTTGCAAGGATAGATACTGACCACATCAGACTTCATCAAAATCTGTAAACGTGTATACTCCAAAATGTAAACCACAATGTAAATGATTGACAATGGATTGTATCAATGTTTCAATATTTATACATAAATTGTAACAAAATATTCCATCCACATGTAAAATATTATTAATAGGGGAAAGGGGAAAAGGGAGAGGTTTTTGGGTATATGGGGAACCCCTATATTCTCTACATGACTTCTCTGTAACCTAAAAGTACTTTGAAGACAAAATGAAAAAAATAAAACACTGAGTGAATAAGTGTAAGCAAACATCACTGTACATACAAGACAGCAGATCTTACAGTGATGAAGGACATAATGTCAAAAATTTAATTTTATATTTTATAGTTTTTATTTTATTATTTCAGACTTTTAAAAAATTTGTATTTTATTTATTTTTAAAACTATCATTATATTATTTTCCTATTAATTGTATTTGTTTTGTTCACTTCAATTTTGAAGAAGTTTTGGATCACAGAATGGTTACAACTGTGGCTGGGGAGGATCATTTGTGTGGTGTTTCAGAGGTGGGGCATGCATGGGAAGAGGTACACCTGGGGCATAGCTATAAGACATTTGAATCTGTTCAAGTTTTCATGTGGCATATTCATAGTGTGTGGGGATTCACAAGATAAACAAAGGAATATTGAATTTCCATCCTGGAGATTTTTGCTACATTCTCTAATGTGACAGCAAGAATCCCTTGAGTACATGGACAGTGACTAGTAAAGAAAGATGGACCATTGACAGGCCCTTGATTGTGATGACTGTACTTATGAACCTTTACTATTCAAATTGAAACTTAGCATAGTATTATAGTGTGTCTAAGCCTTACCTCCTGAGTGCCTCTTTGTTGCTCAAATGTGGCCTCTGTCTAAGCCAAACTCATCATGTAAATGCAATACTTTTTCCCCAACATGGGACATGACTGGAGGATGAGCCTCCCTAGCACTGAGGGGTTACTACCAAGCACCAACTAGCAATGCAACTGGAAAAATACCATGACCAAAAGGGGGAGTGGGTAAAGACAAATGAGATATATGGCTAAGAGACTTCAAAGTTAGTTGGGAGGTCATTTCAGAGGTCATGCTTATGCACTACTCAGCAGGAACTCATTGATGCCAAAGTAAATATAACCTCAAATAGTGGGGCTCCTGAGGGATCTGGAGACATCCAGTCTTCATAGGCAGGACAGGCTGCTCAGGAGTTTGGCACCCTGTCAGTTGGCCCTACTTTGGAATTTACAGTCCCCAGTGTGGTAGAGTTGGACTCAGTTG
>PVKH010033603.1:0-11987 GCA_004027955.1 Chaetophractus vellerosus | reverse complement strand
ATCCAAGGCCAACTGGGCATTGTACCTCTTCTGTGGGTCATAGGGGCCAGATGCAATATCTTATCCTTCAATTCAGAAGGGATATCTTGACATGCCCCACACCACTGGATACCTAGAAATTTCACTGAAGTGGAAGGTCCCTGTGTTTTTGTTGGATTTATTTCCCATCCTCTCTCATGCAAATGCCTTACCAATAAGTCTAGAGTAATTGCTACTTCTTGGTCACTTGGTCCAATTGGCATATCATCAATATAAGGTCAGTGTAGGGTTTTTTTGGGAGGGAGAAATGATCAATGTCCCTGTGGACAATATTATGACATAAGACTGGAGAGTTGATATACCCCTGAGGCAGGATAGTGAAGGTATATTCTGGCCTTGCCAGCTGAAAGCAACCTGTTTCTGGTGGTCCTTACTAACAGCAATTGAGAAAAAAGCATTTGCCAGATTATTAACTGCGTAGCAGGTACCAGGAGATGTGTTGATTTGCTCAAGCAATGATACCACATCTGGAACTTCAGCTGCAATTGGCGTAAGTTTATGCTAATATACTGTCATCCTCTAAGATCCACCTGTTTTCTGCACAGGCCAAATAGCAAAGTTGAATGGGGATACAGAGGTAATTGCCACCCCTGCATTCTTCAGCTCCTTGATGGTGGCACTGATCTCTGCAACCCTTCCAGGAATCCATGATTGCTTTTGATTTACTATTTTGTTAGGTAGGGGCAGTTCTAGTGGTTTCCATGTGGCCTTTCCTACCATAATAACCCTCACTTCACAAGTCAGGGATCCAATGTGGGGTTTTTGCTAGTTACTGAATATGTCTATTCCAATTATACATTCTGGAACTGAGGAAATAGCCACAGAATGGGTCCAGGGACTCACTGGATGCACTGTGAGATGGACCTGAGCTAAAACTCCATCGATCACTTGACCTCCATAAACCCCTACTCTGACTGGTGGACCACAGTGATGTTTTAGTTCTCCTGGAACTAATTTCACCTCTGAGCCAGTCTAATAATCCCTGAAATGTCTGACCACTTCCTTTTCCTCAATGCACAGTTACCTTAGTAAAAGGTTGTAGGCCCCTTTGGGCATAGCTGGAGGGATATTAACAGTATACATTTTTGGCAATGTAACAGGATCTTTCCCCAAGGGGACCTGGCCTTTCTCTCATTCAAGGGACTTTGGGTCTATAAACTGTCTTAAGTCTTGGAATCAATTAAGGGCCATGACTCTCTGTTTCTATAATTCAAGTTAGGGTTTTATTCACTTAACCTAGAACTCTTCTGCTTATACAGATCAAGTAGGAATTTAGTAGACTGCCATCTATTTTACTTCTAGGTACCCCATGATCTATTAGCCAATGCCATAGGTCTCTGCAACTCAGACTATTTTGAGACTATTGTTCATTGTGGTAGCCATACCCACCTTGTCTTTGGCAATTTAGTGCTGCCACCTGGCTTCTGACAACCCAGGATCCAATCATCCCCAGAGTGTTTAAGGATCCTAGCTCTATGACAGCACCCATGGTAATATCTAGCCTACATAGGAAAGCAACCTCAGAGCTCTTCAGGGAAGATGGAGTTAGTCTCACAAATTTATTCCTCACAGTCCACATGAAAGCTGTGTCCTCCGGACACTCCTTGGGTGAGTGGGCAAGTCTTAGATGGTAAATCCATTCTAACATTCCAATGTCTCTAAACTTTTGGATCCTTGCAGCTGTAGTATACCAAGATAATTCTGGCATCTTGACCTCAGGCAGTGTCAGCCATCTTCTGGTCCATGTTTCAGGCAGACACCAGGACAAACCTTTAGAGCCCTTTCTTACCCCTCAAACTACAACATTGAATCCAGAATCTCTGCTTAGTGAGTCCATATTAATAAATCCAGCCTGATCCAACACTATATTCCTTCCACCATTATCCCATACCCCTAATATACATTCCCACACATATTCCCCTGATTTCTGTCTATATAAATTGGAAAACTCATGCAGTGCTTTTGGAGTAGAGTGTAATTCCTCATGAATCACTTTGTACTTCACCTTTGGGGGCTTGTTGTGACTTTAGTCTAGTTATAGGTCTAGAAGAAAAGAGCAGTGATGGGGGTGGGTAAAGAGAAGCATTAGAAATGTCTTGAAAGCCAATTACCTGAAGGTATTCCATTGCAGTTTCATCTGGTGAGAAAGGATTAATCTCTTCAGGTGAGGGTTGGATGACAGATTCCTCAGGGCAGGGAGGAGGTTGGGACTCCTTGAGGCAGGCTGGACATTGACTGATGCAGGCTTGCCATTGGGTGGTCATCTCCTTAGGCCAGGGAAGAGACCAGGTGGCTGTCTCCTCAGATTGCTCATCAGTAGTGAATAGAAACGCTTTTTAATTTTTGCATATTTATCTTGTATCCCATCACTTTGCTGAACTCATTTATTAGGTCTAATAGCTTTGTTGTGGATTATTCAGGATTTTCTAAGTATAGGATCATATCATCAGTGAATAGCAAAAGTTTTCCTACTTCCTTTCCTATTTTGGTGGCTTTGATTTCTTTTTCTTGCCTAATTGCTTTAGCTAGAACTTATAGCACCATATTGAATAATGGTGGTGTCAGTGGGCATCCTTATCTTATTCCTGATCTCAGCAGGAACATTTTCAGTCTTTCACCATTGAGTGCAATGTTAGTTGCAGGTTTTTCATATAGGCATGTTATCATGTTGAGAAAGTTTCCATCCATTCCTACCTTTTGGCATGTTTTAATCAAGAAAGCCTTTTCTGTATCAATCAAGATAATCACAAGATTTTTCTTTTGTGATTTATTAATGTGGTGTATTATACTGATTAATTGTCTTCTGTATACCTGGTATAAAATCCACTTGACTATGGTATATAGTTCTTTTAATGTGTTGTTGGATTTGATTAGCAAATATTTTGTGGAGGAATTTTGCATCTAGTTTCATTAGAGAAATTGGTCTGTAATTTTCTTTTTTTGTAATATTTTTATTTGGCTTTTATATTAGGGTGATGTCGGCTTCATAGAATGAGTTTGGTAGTGTTCCTTCTTGTTTAGTTTTTTGGAAGAGTTCAAACAAGATTAGCATTAGATCTTCTTTGAATGGTTGGTAGAATTCACCTATACAGCCATCTGGTCTTGGGCATTTCATTTTAGGGAGGTTTTTGATGGCTGTTTCAATCTCTTTCATTGTGATTGGTTTGTTGAAGTCTTCTGTTTCTTCTAGGGTCAGTGTGGTTTGTTCATGTTTTTCTAGGAATTTGTCCATTTCACCTATGGTGTCTAGTTTGGTAGCATACAGGTGTTCATGTGATCTCTTTTATTTCTGTGGGGTCAGTAGTAATGTACTTTCTCTCATTTCTGATTTTATTTATTTGCATGTTCCCTCTGTTTTTCTTTGTCAGTCTAGCTAAGGGTTTGTTGATTTTGTTGATCTTCTTGAAGAACCAACTTTTGGTTCTGTTGATTCTCTGTTTTTTTTTTGTTGTAGTTCTCAATTTCCTTTATTTCTGCTGTATTATTTGTTATTTCTTTCCTTGTGCTTTCTTTGGGAATAATTTGCTGTTCCTTCTCTAGTTCCTCCAGGTGTGCAGTTCTTTAAAAAAGAGCTAAAATCAAATACTTTATCTTGCTTCACCATGTGGCAAAAATGCCAGGATCACCAGTAGCTGACTTTGGTGAGAAAGCACCTCATATGTTACCTTGAGTTGGACTTTTCACAGCCTTGGAACTGTATTTACCAAATAAATACCAACACATTCCTGGTTCTTTACATTGGCAGTCCTTTGGCAAACTAAAACAATCATATTGTTCTAGCTCTCTGTTTCCTTATTGATCCTATGTCCAAATGTTCTATCCAATGATGAGAGTAGTGTATTGTCTCCAACTATTATTGTAGAGTCGTCTGTTTCTCCTTTCAATTTTGCCAGCATTTCCCTTATGTATTTTGGGTCACCCAGGTTAAGTGCATAAATATTTATTATTGTTGTTTCTTATTAGTGAATTGCCCTTCTATTAATATATAATGAGCTTCTTTGTCTCTGATAATGGTTTGCATTTGAAATCTATTTTCTCTGATATTAATGTAGCTACTCCAGCTCTTTTTTGGTTACTATTTGCATGGAATATCTTCTTCCAACCTTTCACCTTCAGCCTATTTGTGTCCTTGTATCTAGTTTGAGTCTCTTGTAGACAGCATATAGATGGCTCATTTTTTTTTATCCATTATGCCAGCCTGTGTCTTTTCTTTGGGAAGCTCAATCCATTAACATTCAATATTATTACTGTAAATGCATAACTTTGTCCATTTTATCCTTTGACTTTCCATTGTCTTATCATAATCTTGTCTATCTTTTTTCTTTACAAATAAACTTCCTTTCTATCCCTCTCCTGTCTTTTCCTTTCAGGCTGCAGCATGCCTTTTAGTATTTCTTGTAAATCTGGTCCCCTGGTGACAAAATCTCTCAGTTTCTGTTTATTTGTGATGACCTTAAACTCACCCTCATATTTGAAGGACATTTTTTTCTGGATAAAGAATTTTTGGCTGGCAGGTTTTTTTCCTTCCATTATCTTAAATATATTATACCACTGCCTACTCACCTCCATGATTTCTGAGGAGGAATCAAGCACTTAAACTTATTAAGCATTCCTTATATGTGATGACTTGCTATTCTTTTGCTCCTTTCAGAATTCTCTCTTTATTTCTGGATTTTGACATTCTGAATAGTAGTTGTCTTGTAGTAAGTGTATTCAGATTTATTCTCTTTTGAGTGCATTGTCCTTCTTGGATATTGACATGTCTTTTATAAGGTTTGGGAAAATTTCAGCCATTGTTTCCTCAAATATTCTTTCTGCCCCTTTTCCATTCTCTTCTCCTTCCAGGACATCCATAACATATATGTTTGTACATTTCGTGCTGACATTCAATTTCCTGAATTGAACAGCCTTCCTGTTCTTTTGTAATTTGAAGTTCAGGTGCTCTGTCCCCTAATCTGCTTATTTGTTCCCCTGTCATTTCAAATCAGCTGTCATATGACTCTATGCATTTTTAATCTCATCCATTGTGCCTTTCATCCCATAAGCTCTGTTACTTTTCTTTGCAAGCTTTCAAATTCTTCTTTATGCTCACCTTAATATACTTTATCCCTTTAGCCATATTTTCCTTCAACTACTTGAATTGATTTAGGAGATTTGTGTGACCATCATTTGATTAGTTGTTTTACATCCTGTGTCTTGGCATCATTGTTTAAAAAAGATTTATTTACTTATTTTACTATTGTTTTATTATTATTTTATCCCCCCTCCCCCAGACGGTTCTCTCATCAGTCTGCTCATTGTTTGCTTGCCTTCTCCAGGATACACTTGGAGCTGAACCCGGGACCTCCCACATGGGAGGCAAGTATCCAAAGGCCTGAGAGACATCTGCTCCCTGTGCACTGTGGCATTTGCTGGCTTGTGGCATCTGCTCATTTAGGCGTCTGCTTGTTGTGGCAGGTGCAGTGTCTAGCTCATTGTTGTGGGTAAGGCATCTAGCCTGTTGAGGTGGGTGTAGCATCTGCTTGTCTTCTTTAGGAGGCTCTGGGACCCGAACCCAGGATCTCCCATGTGGTAGGTGGGCACCCAACTAGTTGAGCCATATCCATTTCCCTTGGTGTAATGGTTTCAGAGTTTTATTTAATTATGAATTCCAAAAATATAAATTGGATTATTCTTGTAAACTAATCTGTTCATCTGGGCATGATTAAGTTATGATAAGGGCATTAACTGGGCCACGTCAGGAGGGTGTTGGGCCCCACCCCTCAGTGGGTGTGGTCTCAAGTATAAAGGCCAGGCAGCAGATCTGAGTTGCAGAGATTTAGAGAAGCAGATTTGAGAAGCAGTTCTGATGTTGGAGTGAGCCGATCGCCGGATAGTCTACAGCTGGCCTTGTGGAGAGACACAATGCAGAGAGTCTCATGGTCTACAGCTGAACTTGTGGAGGAAACAGAAGCTAAGCCCGGAGAGAAACGCAGCCCCGGGAACAGAGGAACCCAGAAGCCTGAAACCTGGAGACGTCGGCAGCCATCTTGCTCCAACACGTGGACTTTGGTATGGGAAGAAATTTATGCTTTGTGGCCTGGTAACTGTAAGCTTCTATCCCAAATAAATACCCTTTATAAAGACCGACCAATCTTTGGTGTATTTCAAAAGGCACTCCTGTGGCTGACTAAAACACTTGGCATCATTTCTAATTTGTTCCTTTGGCTGGCCATATATTCCTGTTTCTTAGTATGGCTTGTAATTTTTTGCTGATGTCTATGCATCTGATTATGTTGGTGAGTTTTTCTGATGGTCAGTTTCTCTCTTTTGCTTAGTGGTTTGGTTTCAGGCTCTTTGATTTTTGGTTCAACCTATTCTAAGTCTTTAAAATAGCCCTGTTTAAGTTATCAAAACAAGGCCAGTGACCCACTAATGGGGCACAGACCAGACCCAAGGGATTCTGGGGATTGGGACATGTGAGACTCCAAAAGCCTTTTTTCTCCCTTCACTTTCCCAGCCTGCCAGCAGATGGCACTCCTCAGTGAACCCTTCCATGAAGGTGGCTCTTTCAGCCTCCACTGGCTGGTGTTTCTGGGCTGGTTAGAGCCAAGATTCAAAGCAGAGACCTGCTGTTTAAACCACACTCAGCCTTCCCTCTTTCCTTTCTTCCTAGGGAGGAAGACGTCTGCTCCCCTGTCAGTTGGCCGCCATCAGCCATGGATTTTACCTTGAGAGTAGGGGATGGGTGCCATTCCCAGCTATGGGGGTGAGTAACTCAATCTTCATTTCAGCCTCTTTGTTTCTCTATCCTAACTCCCACCTGGATGATGTGCATGGCACTCTCCTGGTCTGCAGATCTCCAAAGCCACTCCTTTGGACAGCTTCTGCCTTTCTTCCACTGTTTTTGTAAAAGAGTTGAGCCCTGCTGAGCTACTCCAATGCCATCTTCCTGGAATCTCCAGATGTATTTTTGAATTCTGAATTCAGATTTTGAAAGTTAATATGGCACATAGGTAGTTTAACACCCCTATAATCAAACACATCAATATGCTGCAGCAAAATGTAAGAATACTCATACTAAGAGGCCAATTAAAAACTATGAGTAACTTCACATCTGTTCAGGTCAGGTTTGATAAAGTTAACAAACCTTTTTGTTTTCAGATTGATTAAGATGAAGGTTTGTGGCCTGTGATTTCCACTCTTACATTACAGGTGAGATGATTGGGATACAGGGTGATTAAATAACTTGCCCAAGGTTTTGAAGTTTTCTTTGTCTACCACCAAAGTCCATGGTTTGTCTTACACTCAGAGTGGTTTTAAGAATTAAAGGTGATTATGTATATAAAGTGCAACTGCCCTGTGAGGCAAATATTATGATGAAATGTAATCACAAATTGATTTTCCTTGGATCTAATTTAGTATCCCATGGAGCACAGTGTGAGCATCTGTGACCCTTGTGGGGCACCCTGGAGCCTGGGTCATGACCACCGGAAGCTCCAGGAAAAGATTTTCCCATATGGTCCTTGGCCAACCCTCTGTATCATGTTTTTTGTTTTGTTTTGTTTTAACCTCTGTGCAGATCAAATGTGGGACACAAGGCTCGTTCTGACCTGGGCCTCCTCTGTCCAGCCCCTCCCAAGCACTTCATCCAAGCCACACCCTATGTGTGCCTCCATGCTCTTACACACCTGGGCCTCTGTCCACAGGGCTCCTTCTGGCTCCTTGTGGCTCCTGGCTACGTGCGAGCCTGAACACACACATGCTTGCACATACATGCACCCACACACATGCACATACATGCACACACACCTACATGTACACTTCAATTACCTAACTTAAAACCAATAAGCAGTTATTTCCTTCAGGTTGCCTTCCCTGATGGGATGGTCTTACTGTGAGAGCCACAACCTCTTGGGTTTCTACTAGAGTACTTACTAACTTGTTTACTTTTCTGTCTCCTGTGGTAGATTATAAGCTTCTTGACAGCAGGAACTGTATCTTACTTATTTTTGTAGGTGTTAGTATCATTCCAATACTGGGATTCAAGGAGAAGGAACACATTAATGGAATTTGAGATTGTGCTGCTATAGGATGTGATGGTGGTAAAGTCTAGTGAGTAGTTAGACATAGGGACCTGTAACTCCAGAGAGACATGAGGGGATGGGAGCCTGGATTTGAGAGTCACTGGAGCCCAGGTAAGAGGTGAGGCATTTGGAGCAGCTGGAGTCAGTAGGGAGAGTGTGTGGTGTGAGAAGAGAGCCAAGCTGAGTCCAGAACTCTGGGGAAGCCCCACATTCACCTACAGATGTGTTGGCAGAGACCAAGACTTTGGTACGTTTGGTTGCAGAAGATGTTTTCTTTTTACTCCTCATTTGGTTGAGTCCTGAGAGAATTTTGTATTCTGAGAAATTGCATTTCACTTTGAGGCTGCTCCTATGAAAAGCATAAAACTCAGCTGAGATTTATAAATCATATTATAGTTCAGAAAAATAATAGGTTTACAGGATGAGAAAGCTGTTAAGAGAGAATTCCCTTACCATTTCAAAATGACAAATTTCTCCCATTCGTGTTGCAATTTGGCAGCCCTGTTGCATAGCATTTATATACTAAATGTTCCCTTATCATGAGAGCACATGTTAAGAAAATCTAAATTAAATTTCCCAGTATGTTAGCTTCTCAAACTTTGGAATATTGAGGTTCTAAATAACTCACTAATCCTTTTAAAGTTTTCTTGCCCAAAGCAGAACATTTCCAGAAATTTCATCCTGGTTCCCTTGGATGCTTGGTAAGGGTTCATTCACTGGCTGTTCTTTTCCTTGGGGAATTTGCCTATTGGAGTGTGACTAGAGTTTGGTAAGGTTGTGGGCTTGCTGTTTAGTGCTGACAAGGGCTGGCATCTCTGCTCTCACCAAAAAGGGACAGGTAGACTTTGGAAACTGAAGGACTTGCGAGTGATCAGGTGGTGAAATATGCATGGATCCTCAGTGGCTGGGTCACCGTGTGTAGAGATAACTTCATGTAGACGGCTGAGTACCGCAAGCCACACCTAGTACATAGTCAGCACGTGGTAGCCATTATCGTTGTTATTGCTAAACCACCAACCCCTAACAAAGTGCCTCGCACATAATAAGTGCTTAATAAACAGTAGCCGTCATTCTGATTGATGTCAGGTCTGTCTCCTTTGCTTGTGGAGGAAGGGTGAGGGTGTTAGTTTCGTCAACTGCTTCAGGCAGAGATAACGAATAGTCAAACGAAGCTTATGTTTGTGGTCTTCAGACTTTTTTTTTTTTTTTTTTTTTGCCAACCCTCTTTCCAACTCCAGTAAGTTCCTTATTACTGAATATTTCTTGGAATGCTTTGCTTTACAAAATTTCTCTATGATCCCACGGATGTTTTCCATGGAGGTGATCCAGTTAATAATGAATAACATCTATTCCCTTCTACCCATGAAAGTAAAACTCAGTATCTCAGTAGGAGGGTGCACGAAAAAATATTGAAATACAGTGATGGTAATATCGTCAGGTGCTTAGCTGATCTGCATTATTTTACTTCACAGGGACGCCAAGTGCTAACTTGACCCTGGCCTCACTTAATCACCAAATATTTAGTGCCGGTGTGCATTCATTCCATGATCCCGACTCTTACCAACCTTTTATGTGGCTTTAGGTGGATCTCAGGAAATGGGGTGATGTACAGGAGTTAACGGGCATCCTGACAGCCCATGGTAATGTGCCCAAGGGAGAAGAAAAGTGAAAGCCTATTTGCAGGGCTCTATCTACAAGAACTACGTGGCTGCCCATGAGTAAGGTCACAATCTGTGCTTGGGTCACAACGCCATAGATTCATAGACTGTTATAGTCGTCTACCATCCGTGCAAAGAAGCAATTCTAGTAACTGCCACAAGATTATTCCTGGTTTATCGCTCATTCATAAAACATTTATCGAGTCTTTATTTTGTGCCAGGCACTTTGTTAGAAGCTGGAAATTGAAAGATGAATAAGAGATGGTGTCGGCCAGTAAGGAGCTCCTAATCTAGTGGGGAAAAAGAGAAACAGACAAAGGTAACTGGAAATTGATGTTGAACACAAAAATGGAGACATCCTGGGAGACAAGGGAGCAGTGACCAACTCCACAATGGCAAGGCTTCCCAGAAGACACTGATGGCAGCACTGCAGCTCTGAACTGGGAAGGCGGCAGTGGAAATAAAAGAATTGGTGAGGCATGTTGTGGGGAAATTTGTCAAAACTTAGCAATTTAACGGATCTGGGACTGAAAAAGAAGGTTGCATACAAGGTGTTTTATTTATTTTTTGTCCCTTCATTAACGAAGCACTCTTCAAAGTATTTCACAAATATTAACTTATTTAATCCTTGCAATAATCCCATGAGGTAGGCACCACAGATGAGAAAACTGAGGCAGAGAGAGTTAAGTACCTGACTCCCTATACAAACTTCATTGATTAGAGGAAGGAATGGCAATGCCACGAATGAAACAAAGGACAGAGAGGATAAGGAAGGTTTTTTTTTTGTTTTACATTTTGAAATAGTTTCTGGAAATAATTGAAAATTCACATGCAGTTTAAGAAATAATGCAGAGCTCGCCTGTGCACTTTGCCAAGTTATCCCCAATGGTAACATTTTGTAAAACTATAGTAAAATTTCACAACCAGAATATTGACATTGATACAATCCACTATTCTTATCCACAATTATTCAGTTTTAGTGTACTTATTTGTGTGCGTGCAAGTATTTAGTTCTATACAATTTTATATACAGTTTTTTATACAAGGAAACTTCTTGTTGCTTTTTTATAACCATGCCCACCGCCAGCGTCCCACATCCCAGCTCCACATGCCCCATGCCCTGTGGCAAGGATGTTTTTGTTAAGTTCTATTTCATCTTTGACAGCCCCTAGGTTTGTAGAAACTCTCAAGGGAGAGATAAAAGTTTGTTTTCACATAACTGTGCTCAGGAATTATTTAAAATATCAGAAATGGCAATATCTGACAGTGCCCTACCAGTTTGATCTGTGTTAACTTAACCTCCATAACAAGCCTATGATCCAGGTCCCACTGTATACCAAGCACACATGGTTAGTAAGTTACAAATTCAAGACTCAACCCAGGCAGTCTGGCTTCAGAGAATTAACCACTAGGCAAAATGGTTTAAAAAGAAAGAGGGACCCCTTAGCCCAGCTGTAGAGAGCGTGGACCCCAGTGCGTGGGGCAGAGCAGGCCAGGACCTTGAGTGCCTGCCCAGACCCCACTTCTCACTGACTTCATGAATTCGGACCACCACATGCGTGAGGTAGGTGGCCTTTGGCAGAGGGAGTGGGAAGCCCTCCTCAAGGTTTTCTGGAAGATACACAACAGAGACAGGGGGCTAGACAAGAGAGGTGCACAGATACAGCATTGCATTTGCAGCCACCCCAGAGAGTGGGCCATTCTTGAGACATGGTAGGCTATTGGATTCAGACCTGGTTTGGAGGTATAGAGGCCTGGGAAATGCAGCCCCTTCGGGCATGGAGCGAGGTGATTAGCCTCTTGGGCCTCTGTCAGTCTATATGAGATCCAGCCCTCACCCAACACCCAAAGTGGCCAGGCCTGGGGCACGCTGTGTTTGCATCATGGGACTTGTCCCAGAGGACACCATCTCCCCTACTTTCTCTTTTCCAGGACATTTATGGCACTGTTATCTCTTTGTTGTGAAAGGCAGGGCTATAGGCAGGCTGGAGAAGCCCTGGGATGGAGGAGGCTTGCTGAGTTCTTGGGTTCTCATTGTCCCAAGCACTACCTCCATCAAGATAACCCAGCAAGTCAGTGCGGGACTTGGCCCAGAACCAGGTGTGCTGACACCAGGTGCTCTCCTGGGTGCTTCCTGGAATGCTGCTCTTCCCTTGGCCTGACTCCTTACCCTCCGACCTTGGCTTAGACTCACCTCCTCCTGGAAGCTTTGCCTGACCTCTAA
>PVKH010033602.1:0-11987 GCA_004027955.1 Chaetophractus vellerosus | reverse complement strand
AAGCACTCAACAATCAAAAAAAAAAAATTCAAAATGCTTCTAAAGCATTATGCTCTCTTTGAGACCATACCTAGTTTCCATAGCATGGAGATCTATATGATCAGTGTTTCCTCTTCTTTTGCCATCCACTTGTTGGAGATTTAGGAGTCATGCTATATATTAATCTTAAATTAGACCCTTACTGCAAAACTGTTAGCAGCATTAATGTGAGGTCATTGCATTAAAACTTGAATGAAAAATTTAATACATTCCTTGATTAGTTGAAAAAAATTTGGTCAATTTGCAATCTGTAATATCATCTAACTGGTGTCCACAATCCTTTCTCTTGTTAAGAGTCTCTTAGGTCAAATGGAGTCATTGAAAATAGATACAATTATATTTTCCATACATCATCCATCCATCCATCCATCCATCCATCCATCCATCCATCCATCCATCCATCCGTGTAGTCATCCATTCAATAAATTAATATTAAGGGTCTGAATTTCTGACTGGGGAACTGTGTGAATGGAGGTATCTACTGTTCCCTGAGAAATAGCATTTGAAGAAGATGAGCGGATACGCTTGGCTGAGGTCAGATGCTCAGTAGAATGCATTTTTAGTACATAGGAGGTTGTGTGTGTGTGTGTGTGTGTGTGTGTGGTTTAATTTTACAAGGGTATAGAATCAGAGCAACTTCAAGGGAATAGAAGAAACTGAACTATTCTCTCAATGTCACTACGACCTCAGACAATCCTTTGTTTTGGAGTGTTGGGGATTTTACTATAGTATATATTACCATTTGGTATTAAATGAAAGAATGAGAGTGGATCTGAAAGACTTCCCATAGTTTAGAAAGCACCCTTAGATATTTTTCACTGAACATAAACAAAAGCAAGTCAAAAGTGGCTCATTTACTTTAAAAAGAATTGATTTTCCTTTAAATGTTTTCAAATATTGACATACTGATTGGATTTTAATGCCTTCTTTTTTAAGCATCTATTTTTCCTTTTATTATTCTAAAATTCATACACAATAATAGCCAATATTTATTGAACACTGTTTAAATATTTTGCATATATTAGTTCATTTAATTCACCCAACAGCTATATGAAGTAATATATTATGAAGTAATACATTATGATCCTCATTTATCTATTATCATTTATCTATTAAGGGTATTGAGGTGCCGAAATTTTGGAACCCACCATCAACCAGCTATTGAATGAAGGAACTGGGTGGTGTTCAAACTCAGGCACTGTGGCTTCAGAGCCCGTACTCTTATCCAGTGCAGTGTATCAGCCTTCACATTAGGCCACCAGTAATGGAAAATGACAAAGGAACCATCACCCACAATCCTGCTGACCCAGCATAAAATCGTTTTGTGTTACCATGACCTCTCCCAGTCTTTGGCTGGTCTCACTTTTTTTTTCTCTTTTTTTCACTTTCAGCACTGATATATGTACTCTATTAGGTTGTAATTCTTCAGGAACAGATTTTTAGATTTGTTTCCTGAATAAATTTTTAAAATTTGTTTTTTAGGCTTTTAGTGCTATCAAGAGTTACTACTCCGCTTCATGCCAATATGCACAGTTTACTATTTATAATTATTTTACTCCCCAGCTAGGTTATAAATACTTCAAAAGGAGAAATTAGCTCTCCTAATTCCCTAGTAATTCCCCATTCTTTCAGAAAATGTGACAAAATCCTGGTAGAGAAATAGTCAACCCTCGTTTGATGAGAATAGTAGCAAGGTTGAATCTAAGGTGGAAATGAGTAGATATTAAAGCAATTTATGTTTATTGAGCATGAATTGTAGACCAGACCATGTGCCATTTCATTTAATCTTCCTACCATTCCTAAAATTGGAGTTATAGATATTACGGATGAGGAAACTGAGCCATAGAGAAATTTGCCCAGCTACTAAATGTTATAGCTGGAATTTAAACCTAGGTTGGACTGACTTAGTCCAGGGCTATGCTTTTTAACTATTATGCTATTTTTATTTTGCTGAATGTAAGATGCAAACAATTCCAGTTTAGAAGAGCTTGGTGAGGGCTGGTCTCCTTTGTGTTCTGAAAATATATTTTTTTCAAATCCCACATTTATGGCTGAGTTACCATTTTCCCATCCAGTGTAGATGAAAAAAAATCATTTTTTTAAAAAAGATGAGAGCACACAGATGTTCATAGTGGCATTATTCACAATTGCCAAAAGATGGAAGCAACACAAGTATCTATCAATTGATGAATTGATAACAAGATGTGGTATATACATACAATGGAATATTATTCAGCCATAAAAAGGAATGAAGTTCTGATACATGTGACATGGATGAACTTTGAAGATATCATGTTGAGTGAAATAAGTTAGCCACAAAAGGGACACATACTACATGATCTCATTGATGTGAAATAATTAGATTAAGGAAACTCATAAGGTCAGAATCTAGAATATAGGTTACCAGGGGATGGGGTGGGAGTAAGAAATAGGGAGTTAAGTCTTAAAATGTACAGCATTCCTTTTTGGAACAATGGAAATATTTTGGTAATAAATGGTGGCGATGGTAGCACAACACTGTGAATGTAATTAACAGCCCTGAAAAATGTACCTGAAATTGGTTAAAAGGGGTAAGTGTTAGGTTGTATATATGGTAATAGAATAAAAATTAGAAAAAAAATCCACCAAACTGCACTATATAAACAGTGAACCCTAAGTTAAACCATGGGCTCTAGTTAATAGTACAATTAGAAAAATGTGCTTTCATCAGTTCTAACAAATGTACCACACCAGTGCAAGGTGTTAAGAATAGGGAGGTATATAGGAATCCTGTATTTTGTGCATGAATGTTCTGCAAACCCACAACTTCTCCAATAAAAAAAAAAGAGTAAGCAACAAGGTTTTATAATTCATGTATATTCACAATTAAAAAAAAACACATTAGAGCATCAGTTGGAGCGTATTTTTCTGCTCTTTGCTGTTAACTGGCTGTGTAATCTTGTCTTGATATTTTTGACCAAATAAAACAGCTCACTTTTTAAATCTCTTATGAAGGCAAAGCTATGTCTATGGGCTTAGGTAGACAGAGAGCTGGTCACCTGTACTACAGTCCATATATCTCATTTCTAAACAATTAAATCTTGGCAAGCTTTGGTACTTTATCACAAAAAGATGAAACTTATTTGACATTTAACCCCTGTTACCGAACAGCTGATAGGATTAAAGAAAGAGATTTCCTGCTTCCCTCACTGTCTTATATCATCCAATTCTTCAACACATGTCAAGTAGTAAAAAGCATAACTCTTTCTAAACGTTGAAGGCAAATCATTCAATATTTATATTTATGATAGTCCTGGAATACAAAATAATCTGAGAGAGAGCACTTTGCTTTCTGTAAAATATTGATTACTATAGATTGTTAGCTTAGCATATGCTGCTCCTTGTTATCTTTCTACTCTTTAAAATTCCTGACATCTATAAAATAACTCCAGTCAATGGTTATAGGCAAAAATCAAGATCCTTGAGCAATTTTGGGTTTTAGTAGGTACTAAAAATACTTCCCAAGTTGTCCCTGGTGAAGGAACAGGTTTTTTTTGTTTGTTTTTGTTTTTTTGTTTTTTTAAGCTCAATCCTTTATAGACAGTTACTTTCTAAAAGACAATACAAGTGTTCCTACAGTGTCAAATAGCTTTCGAAGTTTGTCAATGCTTGCTTTCAATATTTGTATATATCTGACTGCCCAAAGATTACGACCAGCTCTCAAAGGGGTTATACACACGGCCCTTGGCTATTGCTTTTGAAGTTGTTTTATAATGATTCAGTGAGAGACCTCACTATTACACACTTTTTGTTTTCAGTTTTGGGTATTCCAGTGAAGAATGGGAAATTTATAGCTCTTCTAAAATTTGCTTCAGGCTTTCTATTGTTTCCAAGAAGCAAGGATGAGGCTCCATTTTCCTTTAAGAAAAAACTGAAACTAAAAATTATTCTAGTCATATCCAAGAGAAGTCAGCCATCCTTTGCAAAGTTAATCACAGACTTCCTCCAGGATCTCATGGCTCTCAAGAAAGATTTTGCTATGCTGTCGCTGCAACATCAAAATATAGATTTTATTAAGGGCTGGAATTTCTGTTTTCTTTTTATGAAATGTGGACTTGAGTCCTTAATTGTCTGTACCTTTTTGCCTTTATTTTATTCTGTTAGTAGGAAGGGGTATAAAAGAAGAATAGGGTCAGAAAACTAGTTTAAAAGCAGATGCCCCCAAATACGTATCGATTGACATAAAATGTTGATTTTCTTTAATCCGATTATGATCATTTCTAAGATTTTATACTATGAATGTATCTGAAAGGAAGAAAAGAGCTAAACAATGAGGATATTAATTGAATTTTCACCTGAAAATAATAGCAATAAATGTTATTCTCTATTTACATCTGAAGATATAATTCCATGGAAAAGATTGTCACATAAGATCCATTTGCACAATGGGATGCCATGTAGCATTTTAAAATAATGATTTTAGAGATGACATAGAACATGGAAAATGCTTAAATAAATGTTAAGTGGAAACATAATTCAGCTTAATATTTTTAGCCTGAAGCAGGAAATGCTGCCTGCTGACCTTGGACTGTTGGCTCCTGCCTTTGCCCTGCTCTACTCTGCATGGCATGGGATGCTCACCCCCAGCGGTTCCCCTGCCAACTAATTACCAAAGATATTTGCTCGGTGGTGGAATCGCAGCACCCTAGAGAGTGGAGGCAGGGAGAAGCCAGGGCATTTCTCTTCCCCTTTCTCTCTGGCTTTGGCAGCTGTAGCATCTCCAGGGTTCCTGCTCCCAAAGCACACCCACTTTGATTCCTTCTTCTACTGGGTGACTATGGTTGTGCTTTCCAGTGACCCCTTGTTTTTCCAACCTGAGAATGGGTGCACTTGCCTTTTCACCTTCTATTTGGCTTCTCAGCTTCCCCCATCTTTGTGCAACTAATTCCAAGTATTGTTTTCACTATATTTTAAATACATGTGAATGGTGTCTCTTTCCCTCCCTCTCTCCCTTCCTCCCTCCCTCCCTGCCTCCTCGCTCCCTCCCTCCTTCTTTCCTTCCTATCTCTCATTTGTTCAGACCCTGCAGTTTAGAGTCTGGTCGGGCCATCTCAGAAGGTCTCCTAGATGACAAAGCTGCACGTTGGTGGACCATGCAGGAACAGGGGTGGGTGTGGATGGTGGGCCGAGAAGACTGCTGTGGGCTCTGGAACCTGGAAGGAATGAAATACATTCAATGGGGGCATGTCCCCTGTTTCTGGCCTGGAGACCTGGAGCAAAGAATATGTGAGAATGTGGTGGGAGATGAGAGCTATGGTGTGGGATCTCAGAGCCTGAGAGCCTGGGAGATGAGAATTGTGTGTTATACATGTGCAATAACTGGCTTCCAAGATGGTCCCCAATGGGTGCCTGGTAGTCCCTTCCTTAGGTAGCTCCTCCTGCGTTAAATGGGGCTGATGGTGTAACCAGGAAGATATCATGGAAAAGTCAGTGGGTGAGAGCTGAGGCCATGCATTAAAGATATCGTGGCTACTGCCTTGCCCTCTCTCGGGTCCCTTGCTCTGGAGAAAGCCAGCTGCCTGTTATGACATCTGAGCAGCCCTATACAGAGATCCACGTGGCAAGAAACAGACCTCCTGCTAAGAATCAGCACGGAACTGGCCAGGCTAGGGAGGGAGCCGTGCCGGAAGCAGCTCCTCCAGCCTCCGTCATGCGTTCAGATGTCTGCAGCCTTGACCGAAGCTCAACTGCAATCCCTTGAGGGATCCCGAGCCAGAAAGCCTCCAAACAAGCCTCTCCTGGATTCCTGAACCTCAAAAACTGTACGAGAAGCAATGCTCATGATTGTCTTACGCCACTAAGTTTTGGGGTGCTTTGCTAAGCAGGAGTAGCTAACTAATCTTCATTACACATATTTGGAATGCAATTACTTAGTAATTCTACTGTTGCAACTCAGGTGTCTTGTAAAAGCAAGCTTTCTGCTCGTTTCCCCATATAACCTGAGACGTCTTCTTTT
Source organism: Chaetophractus vellerosus (assembly GCA_004027955.1). Classification (NCBI taxonomy): domain Eukaryota; kingdom Metazoa; phylum Chordata; class Mammalia; order Cingulata; family Chlamyphoridae; genus Chaetophractus; species Chaetophractus vellerosus. The sequence goes on along the minus strand of PVKH010033602.1, from coordinate 5,953 downwards.
TAATATGTACGTTTTGATGTCCGATTGAAATCTGCAATTTCTTAGAGTAACTCCTTCCCATCCCAAATCACCTTCCTATAAAGCAAGTCATGGGAGTAGCAATCATTCAAGATCATTTGTGCTCAGATGAAAGAGCTGTTTAAAACTTGTTGGCAGTTAAATTTTTAACCTTTCCGAAGGTGACGTTTACATGAAAAACAGAGACATATTTCTGCTTCACTTCTGCAGCTAAACACTTTCAGTTCAATCTGAGCATTGACTCCACCGAAGCAGCCCTGATTTTAAACCAGAAAGCAGCTCTCAGCACTCACAAAAGCCACCCGAAGGTGTGGGAAAGACCGCTCAGAGCTGACAAGCGAGCGTCTTCTCACGCGGCATCAATGCTGGGTTCTTTTGATTAACTACTTGTGTATTTCCTTTTCATCACAGTAGCAGCTTTGCCTGCCCACCTCTCCTGTTGTCCCCATAGGAAAATCCATAACCACAACCTTTCCCAGCCTTTAACCTGCCTCTGGAGAGTCAGGGAAGCCAACGAGAGCATTGTTTGCTTGGCAACTGTGCTGCCCTCCAGTGTGCAGAGGCTTAGGGGTGGCGGGGGGGCGTCGGTGAACTTCAGGTCCCTGTGAAAGGGAGAAGCCACATATGGATAGTGCCCCCTGCCAAAGGTTTGTGGCTGCCCCTCTCTGGGGACGTGTGGCTTGGGATTGCTTCTGTTTGCAATACTATGTGTAACCTTGGCGTGCAATCAGCAGAGAGAATATTCATTATTGCCTGTCTGCTGAAGACAATTTCAATTATTCTGGCATTTCAATGGATGAAGAAGCCCTTTAGGCTGGCCCGGGAGATTAGACTTAAAGGCTGTGTAAATTAGGAAAGTTACAATCAGTATATTATCTGGCAGGCAGCTGTGGAATACACCATAGCAGGCAAAGAGAGACAAATTGCTGTATTCCGGTTGTGGTTTTGATATATCAATTTACAAGTTTAACACACACATTTGTGAAAGAATGATTTTGTGTTTCTTAAATCACTTTTAACTGCCTGCACGCGAAGTTTCTGAACCTGTAACCTGAAGAGTCTGCTTGCTCGGCTGACGTTTTGTTTTAAAGCTCAATTTCAGCCAGGAAAAAATATTACCAAGGACAGAGCCTGAGAATTAATCTTTCCTAAAGTTATTCAAATAATATAATATATGGCAGTTAATCAGAAAATTCCATTTGCAGAAATGTGAATAATGTCCCATACAAAGGCTTTTTCTTTAATGGGATGTTTTTCATGTCCTTTATTTCTAGATTCACTATGATGTGATAATTATGCCAATGTATTTAATATGTATTTTTTTACCATACCTGTCTGATGTGATAGGTATGGAAATAAAAATAATTATTAGAAAAACATATCCTAATACTTTATAAACAATTGCATAAATGAGGGCTATTGGTGAAGAAGAGTTTCATGACTCTTCCATTTCTTTCTAAACATTTGGTACTATTTCAGACTCTTAGATATTCTTTGGTATTAGTTCAGATTCTCAGATATCATTTAAACAACAGATTTGGACTTTTGTCTTTTTTAGAGAAGTCATAGGTTTACAGAAAAGTCATGCATGAAATACAGAGCTCCCGTCTACCACCCTATTTTTAACAATTTGAGTTAGTGTGCTGCATTTATTACAATTCATGAAAGAATGTTTTTGTAATTGTACTAGTAACTTTAGTGCATCGTTTACAATAGGGCTCCCTGTTTGTGTCCTTCAATTCTATGTGTGTTTTCTTTTAAAATTTTTGTTCTAGTAACATACATACCACCTAGAATTTCCCCTTTTAACCATATTTAAAGACATAATTCAGCATTATTAATTATATTCACAATTCTTAGAACTCATAGCATTTGAACAACAGATTTTTACTTTTTAAACAATGCCTTTTGAAAAAAGGCCTTTTGACAGTGATTAATACTTGCAGGTATGCCTGAAATAAAGTTAACATTTCCTGGGTGAGTTTAAGCTATTTTTCTTTCTCAGATTTTAAGAAAAAATGGTGTAGCTTTTTGCTAATATGAGAAAAAAAAATGTTTTTGAACTAGCTGGTTAAAGTGAAAAGGTTTAATTTTGTAATATGCTCAAGTCCTTTATGGAACAAGGCAAGAGACAGACGTTTATAAATAAGTACTAAAATACAGATATTTTTAAGAAAGCTCTGTAAACAACATGTGGCTTTGTTGTTCCCTGAATACCCAAGATTACTTTCTATTGCTTGTCTATGAAATTCAAAACAAGTTCATGAAACTTCAGAGGAAGCTCATTTTTTGGAAATATTTACATTTATTGGGTGAAGCAAATGGACTGCTTTGGATATCTCCTCGTTCTCATTTTATTTAAAAAGATTTTAGAATTTCAAGTTAAAAAAATTATTGGGTATTTATTTGTAGGTCAAGGATTACATTCAAGTAATGTATGTCCAAATAGCATTTGACCAGAGCCCTTGCTCTTTCATACTGCTCCGTGTTGAATTTAGCCGTCCTTCTATCAGGGTCCCTGTAGACCTTGTCAGAAAGGTGTTTATCAATCAATAACATGGAATTCATTTTTTTCTTTCTTGTTTACAGAACAGGATTACCCACCGGGGACAGTTCTTGCGTTTACAATACCCAGGAAGCGCCCTTCGTCACAAACACTGAAGTTGACTGCAGCCTTACTGAGTAGATTCTGTTGACATATTTTCTCATGGGAACTGTGGGGCTAGTTCGGGCAAGCATCTACAGTTCTTAAACGGACAGTTTCAGGCTGGAGAATTTAAGAGACAACCAAATAGAGTTTTAATGCCCTGTAAGATAATAATGAAAGACATTTATGGAAAAAAAAAAATCACAGTTTGAAAGCCAGGACTCATGCTCTGTATTTTGACAGCAGACGGATGGCTAGTTTGACTAATCCTGGTTTACTTTCTGACTCGGATTTGTCTCACTGGTCCAGTGAGATTGTGAGGGTTTCCTCCAATCTGGTTAATGTTCAGAACCGATGTTTGAGTTTTAGACTAATTATGGGCCAACCACTGACATTTTTTCTATAATGTGAAGACTGGTGCCAGCAGTAACTCAGTGAGATTTAACATAAAAGCAAGATAAAACAATTAAAGGGGAAGAATATTTGATTAAGTGGATTGCTGATTTATAGTGGAGTAAATTGAAATTGAAAGGAGAGTGAACTTTTTATGGCAATCATATATTATGTTCATAATCAGAGACTCTGGGCCCTTTGTGCTTTTGTGATTTAAAAAGAAATAAACCAGTTTGAAGAGAATAAGCCTGGCAAGGGTCATTTTTGTCTTCTCTTGAATTATGGTTTCTTTTCATTGCAAAGGTTAAATAAATCATATTTGAGTAAACTCATTGCAAAACACGCAATCGACATTTGAATAGACCGAGTTGTGTAGTAACAAGGCTGCACAAGGCAAAACACACACAAACATTTTTGTTTTGGTGATAGAGCTAAGAACACATTTCAATCATCATTTATTTGGTATTTGCAAAAATTGTAGCTGTGGCAACATCCCTTAAGGGGTCTTGGGCCTGGTATCTAGAGGAGCAGAGCTCTGGGAGATCTGGTATCAGGCCTGGGAAAATTGTGCAACAGCTAATGTTGCACATGCCTCTTCTTGTTCCCTGCCTGGGTGCATGGCAAGACTCTCCCTAACTTGGAGTTGAATTGTTTCTGGAGCTCGCTTTAGCAGGTGTTGCCGTGTGCTCCTGACATCCCATCCCCAGAATACCTGGCACTTGCTTTATGTAAACCAAAATTGCTTGTGCAGTGGTGGTGTTTGAGCTGCTTCAGAAAAGAGAGGGTCACGGTCTATCAGCAAACAGAGAGGGGCAGGGGCAGTACAGGTGGGGTGAAAGCAAGAGCTGAGATGGGAGAGTTGGAAATTTATAGAGTTTTTTTTTCTCCCTTAAACTTTTTATTTTGAAAAAATTTCAAACTTACAGAACAATTGCAAAAAAACTAAATAGAACTCATACAAGAATTCCACACACCCCCATATACAGATCCACTCATTCAAAAATTTGCCACATTTGCTCTGTCTCAATCAATCAATCAGTTTTCTAAACATTTGCGAGTAGGTTGTATACATCATGCTCTTTGAGCACATACTTCCATGTACATTTCCTAAGAATAAGGATATTCACTTATGTAACCACCTTAAGTACAGTTATCAAGTTCAAGAACTTTAGCATTGATATAAAGTTGACAATCCATATATCAATTTTTTCATATCTTCCAATAAAGTCCTTTTGGATATTTTATCCCCCATTACTAGATCCAGTCCAGGATCATGAATTGCATTTAACTGTCATTTTCTCTTTAGTTGCTCCTTTTTTGTGTGGAAACATATGTACAACGTAAACTTTCCAATTACAAAGAATATTTTTATTTAAAGAGAAAAAAAAACAACTAATGGTTTGTTGTGATTGTTGCTGTTTTGTTTTGTTTTCCTGTGGGGTGTTATGGAGGGAAGACTGGGGAGATACCCATAGGAGAGGTGGCCCTCAGATTTATGAATTGTCTGTATGAAATTGTTATGGCATAAACTCCATGTTCCTACTGACGGACCCCCTTGTTTAGAGCTCAAAGAGACAAAGGACATTAGAAGGGAAAATGCTGAAGGCATCAAGAGAACATGCAGCTTACCAAATTGTTTAATCATCATAGCCTTGATTCTTTGATGGCACATCTGAATTGAAGCCATTAAATTTTATTAAATGATTATGAGTTTATGGCTGTTTAAATTTTGTGTGTGTGTGTGTGTGTGTGTAGGAAGGAACCATTAAAGCAACTGCTGACTCAGAAAGAACTCTGAGCTAGTTCTGGTCCTGACACGGCACCCTTCCAGGTGTGTGACCCTGGGCCAGTCTTGCACCTGGGTCCTTGGTTTCCATGGGTGTAAAAGGAGGTGATGGTACCAGGTGACTGCTAAGGTCCTTTCAGGCTCTGACAGATTTTAGATTCAGTGATTGTTATTTAAAGTAGGGGAAAGCTGGCTCATACTGTCAGCTACAGCTAGGATTTAAATTTTAGCTTCTCCTCCCCGAAATTAGATGAGTAAAAATGCTTAGTGCTGATGGGCAATGAGTCCAAGTTAGGGAAGATGGTTTTCATTTTCAAAGGAAGCAGTTATTGAAATTCCTGTAACCAAGGCATAAAACAAACACACAATGGAGACCTTGTTTTTGTTGTTTTGGTCAAAGGAGTGAGCAATGAAATTGACTCCTACTTTGCCAGCGTACTTTTTGTTGCCAATAGTCTTTACCGTGGAGTAAAGGGAAACTTGGTGCCATCTGCTCGTCCTTTCAGAGATGGGCTTTCATATGGTGACTGTGACATTTCTTCTCCTTGCTACCTTTGCTCAGGACATCTGCTTCAAAGTTATTCTAAACCAAAGCATTGATTCAGAGATGAAAAATCAAAGACAGGAGGACAGAAGTGAGGGGGCTCTGATGGGGTGGGGGCAGGAGGGAGAGCATGCTGGCATAGACTGCATCGAAATCACTGATAGTTTCACAATTTGCTCACGAAATGGCTTTTTCTGAAACATTTTGTCTTAATACTGTTAAAGCTTGAACATTTTTTAAAGCTCATAAGACCCATACACTCTCAGGTTGCTGAAGGTTCTATAAGGAAATGTGTACTGCATTTATTAGCAGATACCAGCTTAATTAACTTACTAAATTCTTTCACCCTTTCAGTACATATAGGGAAGGTTCTCATGTGTGTGGCATTACCTCCAAGTCCCTTAGGGAATTGTGCACCTTGGGAGAGTCTCTTCACCTGTCTCAGTAGGTAGAACTGGGATGGTAAATTTTTATGGAGGTATGGTGAAGATGAAAAGAAGTGATGAATGGGAAGGGACATTCTCAACTGCAAATTGTAATATACAAGTGTTATAAAGACATATCT
>PVKH010033601.1:0-11971 GCA_004027955.1 Chaetophractus vellerosus | reverse complement strand
GTCTGCAGGTTCTAAAATGTTGAATATAGAATTACCATATCACCCTATAATCCTTTTAGGTATATAAATAAAGGAATTGAATGCGTGAAATTGAACAAATATTCACACAACGATCTTCATAGTAGCATTAGTCACAATTGCTAAAATATGTATGCAACCCATGCCCATCAACCCATGGATGGATGAATGAAATGTGGTATATACATACTACAGAATATTATTCAGCCATAACAAAGGAATGAAGTTCTGAGACATCAACAAAATGGATGAGCCCTGAAGACATCATGTTTTGTGAAGTCAGCCAGATGCCAAAGGAGAGATATATTGTATTATATCACTGATATGAAATAATTAGGATAAGTGAATTCATAAAGTCAGAATCTAGAATATAGGTTACCAGGTTGGGTGTCGGGAATGGGGAGTTAATGATTAATTGGTAGAATTTCTATTTGTGGTGCTGGAAATATTTAGGTAATGAATAGTGTTGATGGTAGCACAACATTGTGAACATAATTAACAGCACTGAGCTATATATTTGATTAAAAGGTGAAATTTAATATTATGTATGTTACTAGAATAAATATTTAAAATTAATCCAGCGGACTATACATCATAAAACGTGAATGGTAATGTAAATCATGGTCTATAGTTAATGTACAATTATAATAATAATCATCAATTGTAAAAAAAATGTACTTCACTAATACAAAACCCTGTATTTTCTGCATGATTTTTCTGTAAAACTCTTGCTTCTCTAATTTAAAGAAAAATAAAAGGAAAGGCAACTGTTCCTTAAAAATATGGGCTAAAAAAGGCTCAATCTCATAATAAGAGAAATGCAAATTAAAACTACATTCAGATTTTAAAAGGGGAAATTAGGTTTTATATATTTTATTAGGATAATTAAAATATATAAAGGATTTTACAACCAAATAGTGAACCCTAATGTAAACCATGGTCTATCTTTTAAAGTCTCATTATAATAATATTAATAGTTTCGCCTCAACTGTTATAAAGGTATGATATTAAATCAAGGTGTTAATAATAGGGGTTGGGTATATGGAAAGTTTATTTACTCCCTCATTTTTTTCCTACAAAAAAAGTGAAAGGAAGAAAAAATATAAGAGAATGAAAAAAATAGGCTATTCACACACTGAACATAAGAAAGATGAGGTAACTATATTAACATATCAAATGAATACATTTTACAACAGAATATTAACAGAGATAAAAGTGGGCATTTCATTGTGATAAAGGGGTCAATTCATCAAGAAAAAAATATCAGACCTAAATATGTATATCCCTAAAAGCAGAGATTCAAAATATTGGAATAAATTGACATAATTAGAGACATAAATTTTTCCATCCTCTTCAGCAAGTGATAGAAGAACTAGAAAAAATTTGAATTAAAACCTGAAAGATACTATCAACCATCTTGAACTAAGTGACATTTAAAGAACAGTAATGAATTCCAGCAGGAAGTATATTTGTTAAATGCACCCAGCATATTCACCAAGGTAGACCACATACAGGGTATAATACATGTTTTCATTAATTTAAAGGAAACAAAATCACTCAGGCTATATTCTTCAGGTACAATGGAATTGAATTAGAAATCAATAATGATAAGATATCTGAAAACCTACAAATATTTGTAAATCAAATGAGACATGTCTAAATAATCCATGGATCAGAAAAGAATTCACATGGGAAACTAGAAGGAAATTTGAAATAAAACATAACAAAAAAAAGTATCATAAGAATTAAAAGAAAGTAAAAATAAGAAAAAGCAATGTATCAAAATTGGTAAGATGCAGTTAAATTAACACTGAGAAAGAAATAGATAGCTCTAAATGATTGTATTAGGAAAGAACAGCCTAAAATAATGACCTAAGCTTTCACCTTAAGAAAAGCTAAAGAAGATAACAATACACAAGGTAAATAGTAGAAAAAAATGGAAAAGCAAAAATCAACAAATCATAAGCCATTTTAACAGCAATGAAAATTGTAAAACAAACAATTGGTTCATTGAGAATGTCCAGAAAATTGAAAAGACTTTAATGATAATTACATATATAAGTGAACACAAATCACCAACATAAGGAATGAAAGAGATATTGCTACTACCCTTTTTACAGTATTACAAGAGTAAGAAAGAATATGAACAACTTTATATTTAAAAAATTAGATTGTCTAAATAAAATAGATACACACATTGAAAAGAACAAATGTCCCAAAATTAACACAAGAAGAAATCGAAAGTCTGTATAACTCTAGATCTATTACATATTTTTTCATTTTTTTCTTTATTTTTAAAGGAGTTTTAGATTATAAAATGTTACATTAAAAATATAGGGGATTCCCATATACCCCATCCCTTCCCTCTCCCCCACATTCCCCCATTATCAACACCTTTAATTAGTGTAGTACATTTATTACAAGTGTTGAACACATATTGAAGCATTACTATTAAGCGTGGTCTACAGTTTACAAATTAAGCTTTATGCTTTGCACTGTGCAATTTTATAGGTTTTGACAAAATGTATAATGGCTTGTATCTGTCATTGTAATATCATGCAGAATAATTCTAATGTCCCAAAATTGCCCCATCCCTTCTTTCTCCCATCCCTCAGAACAGCTGGTGATTACTGTCTTTATATCAATGTTACAAGTTCATACATCTTCCCAGTGTACCAGAGTTAGATTCATTTATAATTTTTCTACATCTGGTTCTTTTGCCCCATTTATTTGAACCTATAATTAGCACTATACCCATTAAATATATGTTCCAGAGACTTAAATCTTCTTGCTTTTCATATGCCAGTTGAGCCCTGAATCTCAACAGAGTTGCAGCCAACACCTACTCTCCATTTCACTGGACTCACCCAGGACAACTAACAAAAGGATAATAATGGACAACACCCATTCTAAAAAACAAAGTGTTTCTACAACTGCAAGACAGTTCCATCCACCTCCCCCCACGGGATTTAACCAGAGTGGCCATCACCATCCCCAAATCCTCAATATTGGAAATGAGCAAACATAAGGGGGGAATACAACTATGGACTAAAATTGACATTATTATTCTAGTAATGAATTAGTAGTAAAATCTTTCCCACAAAGAAACTTTAAGGCTCAGATGAAACCATTTGAAACCACCACCAATTTAATCAAACATTTAGGGAATAAATAGCACCAATCTTACACAAACACTTTCAGTAAAGGGAGGAGGAGGGAAATCTCCCCAACTCATTTTGGGAGGGCAGCATAACTTTGACACCAAAACTGGGCAAAGATATTTTTTTAAAGTGCAGGGTAACATCCCTCCAATACTTAACAAATTATTAGCAAATCATGTCCAAAAATATATAAAACAAGATACCATATGCTGACTATGGTGATTTTATTCTGGAAGAACAAGTTTGGTTTAATAACAAAAAATAACCAATTGCAGTTCACAATATTAACAAAATAAAGTATATGAAAACAAATTTCAATAAGTATAAAAAAGCATCAGTCAAAATTTAGCATTGATCCCTCATAAAACAAACAAACAAAGAAAAACTATCAACAATCTAGGAATAGAAGAGAATTTCCTCAGCTTGATAAAGGGCACCTATGTAAAATCTTTGGCTAACTTTATACTTAGTGGTGAAATAGTGAAACATTTTTCACTAAATCAGAAACAGGGCAAGAGTGCCCACTATAACCATATTTATGTAACATTTTACTGAATGTCCTCACCAATGCAATAAGGCAAAGAAAAGAAATAAAATGCAGAAAGATGAGGAAGAGAGTGATAAAATAAGTAAAATACATAAAAATCTCCTATGATAGTAATAAAAAGACAAGCACCCCAATGAGAAATAGGCAAAATGCTTGAAAAGACAAATCTCAAAGATAAGTGAATGGCCAAAAAGTACTGCAAAAAAAATACTCAAATTCTTAGTCAACAGAAAAATAAAATGTAGATTAAAACCACAATTAGGGAACCGGCTGTGGCTCAATTGGTTGGGCTCTGGTTTACCACATGGGAGGCCCTGGGTTAGGTTTTTGGGGCCTCCTGGTGAAGGCAAGCTGCCGCACGGTGAGCTGACACAGCAGGAGGAGACAAGCAGACACAGAAAAATGCAAAAGCAAATGAACACAGCGAGCACAAGCAGCAAGGCAGGGATATACATATACATATATATATATATATATATATATATATAACACAATTAGATTCCACTACAGACACACCAGAATGTTTAAAATTAAAATGATTGACAAAATAAAACATTGGTGGGAATGTAGCATAAACAGAACTGACATAGTTTTTGGTGAGAGTGTAAAAATCATACAACCCCTATGTGAATATGTCTGGAAGTATTTTATAATATTCACCATGTACCCACTCTATGTCCCTGCAATTCCATTCCTACACATTTATTGAAGAGAAATAAAAGCATATATCTATGAAAATGCTTATTACAGCTTTATTTATAATAGCTAAATCCTGGAAACAATCCACATACCCATGAACACGAAAATGTCAGAACAAACTGTGGTTTCAGTTTAGTTTGTCTTAACACTATGATCCTGGGACATGAAAGACAAGTTCATTTATTCTTCAGTGAATTTTTACTGACTATATATCAGCACTGTTTCTGGCAGTAGAAATATAGAAGTCGTCAAAATACCACTCAAATGTATCTTACATTTTCTTAGGGGAAGTGACACAATAAATAAAAATAAGTAAAAGACATAGTGTGGTTGAATTTAACATAGATTGAATTCATAGGAGGAAAAGAGTGAACCGTGTGGATTAAAACTGAGGCAAAAGTTTTCCAAGCAGCAGGAACAGCCAATGCAAAAGCCTTATGGAAGGAATATGCCTAGCATACTCAAAGGACAACAAGGAGGCCATGTGACTAAAGCAAAGTAAGAAAGAGAAAGAAGAGCAGGAAATGAAATGAGAGAGGTAAGAGAGTGACCAGTCATGCAGGGCTTTGTAAGCCATTGGAAGGACTTTTTTTTTTTTTAATGGTAAGTGAAATACAGATTCACTGAAGTGTTTTGAGTCAGAGGAGTGACATGACATGACTTATATTCTGACTGTTCTGTTGAGACAAGGCTGTAGGATACAGGGGTGGAAGGATGCAAGAGATCTTATGGCTCTTGCATTAATAGGTAAAAGAAAGTGGTTTGAACCATGATGATAGAAGTGTTTGGATTTTGAATATATTTTGAATGACTTGATTTTCTGGCTGAGTAAATGGAAAATGGAGTCACTATTTCCTGAAATAGAGAAGATACAGGAGAAATATAATTTTTTTTGGTGGGGTGGTAAAGTTCGGGTTTGGACTTGACAAATTGAGATGCCTTTTAGACATTAAAATGCAGATAGCAAGTAGGCAGCTGTATATATTATCCAGCATGGTGAAGTTGCCAAGTTTTAACTTAAAAGCCAACCTGAGTTTTCCTTGCTAAGAGCTTGTGATGAAGAACAAAAGAAATAGAGAACGTTTCCTACTTCTTTTATTTAAATCAGATCATTCTACATTTGGAGATGATTTGATCTACCACAAGGCAAAAACTCAGAGCTGCTAGCTATCTCTCCCTGAGTTAAAAAACAAACAAACAAAACCAACATGTTTCACAATATGAAGATTGAAGGGGCTGAGTAGACTATTAGAATGAAAACTAAACCTTTCATAGATCCATGGGCACACCTAGAGACCAGTCAAGAGAGCAAAAGACAATCATAGGAGCTTTGAGAAAAACAATTACTAAAAAGATGGAGGCAAGATATAGAGAAGATAGGAAAAAGAAGAAAAATATTTAGATCCTGAGAAGTAATAAAACTAAGGTAAATATTGGGAAAGGGAAAGAGAATGGTTTTAAAAGGGAAGAAAAGAGATGTGGATATCATTCCAAAAAATTTCTCCATTAAAATTCTTTACTCCATTAAAATTAGAAAGAAATTATCCCTTTCCAAAACAAACTAGAAATCTTCCATTTTCTTCCTCTCTATTCAATATTTTTATTTTGACTGTTAGTCATCAACATGTAATATAGATTTTTTCAATATTAAATATTGAAATATCTTCAACAAATCAGATACATGAACCTAAAGACTCTCCTCTCATTTTCATATGACTTTAAGGGGGGTTTTTAACTTTATTTTTCAGAACAGAAATAACCAAAATATTTTCCTTTTGAAGGCTATCAGTTTTTGAAGAAGAATCCATCAACTGAAAATTATTTAACAGACAGTATTCTGGTTTAAACTCTTGTTCAGTTGTTAGCTGGGGACGTTCATAGAAAATTAACACTCTCTGTTGAGAATATAATATAGTGAATCCTAGAGTTTTCACTAGGGACTCTATTAAAAGTTTGATGTTTAGAGACTGGGAATGGGGAAACTTCTGTAATTATAAATACATATCCATAATTTACATGCAATGCTCAGTGGATATTATTAGGGAGCTAATTGGGATTTCTTAGGAAAGGTAACATCGATATCATCCAATGAGAAGGGTATTTACAATATACTGATGAACCCCATGGGTCAGAGTCCACCTTGGCACGAAGAGCAGAGGATTTCTCCTCTGCTTTGACTCTAAGCCAAGGTGACTGCACATCCTTCTGTTACCACCCTTTTTCAAGTTGAGTTTGACTTATTAGAAAAAGCTGCTAGTTGTAACTATTATTCCCTGAAATTTCTTATTCTTTCTTGTCGTTCGTTCTGATTCATCAGCACTTATTATTTACCCTCCAATTACTAACTCCATATTCCATACTCTTGCTGAGGTTTATCCGGAATTGGTAGTCCTGAGTCTAAGATATGCTAAAGGAGTTGTCTCAATTTACTAATATGAATTCAAAGTTGGTCACAGATACTTTAACAGAAACTTGTATCAGGATCTCATTAGTACCTCAACCCCTACCCCCATCCCCATCTCCCTGAACTAATCACATACAAAAATGGGAGATTGTCCTGATCCAGGGTAGCAATGCCCTTAATATATAATGATGGCTAAATCAAGTAGTGGTGAAGTGCATGACTTCTAGAGATAGACCCTTGGAATTTAAAGCCTGGCTCTGCCATTCACTAGCCCTACATAATCCTGGGCAAGTTACAACATCTATCTGTGCCTCTGATTCCTCATTTATAAATGGGATGGATGGGATGGAATAATATCATTGATTGTAGAGATTTGTTGTGGAGATTTACAAGAATAGTCATTGTAAAATATTTAGCACAGAGCCTGGCACATAGAAAGAGTCCATAAATGGTAGCTAAAATACAATAATAATAGTAGTAGTAGTAAAAAATAATATTTATAATTGTTATTATCATTTAACTTGACAAAACTGAAGTTGTAATGTACAAACACCTATTCCAGGTCAAAGATGATAGCGGCAGATATACTTGGACAGGTGGAACCTTTCAATTCATTACAGTATTGAATGTTCTGGCTATTTTTCAACTGTGAGTGAACAGATACTTCCATAACTTCCTATAGTATCAAGGCATTATTTTTTTACATGAATGGCATTTGATTCATCTTCCATGATCATTCTCAAATAAGCCCTAGTTTCAGGCTATCATAGATGGTCTACAGAAGCTCCATTTGCCAGTCAATCTCATTAAATAGAATTTAATTTCTATTTTAATATCAAATTTACAAATGGTCATATATAATGCATAAGCAAAAAATGTACAGCTAAATGAATTATAGGGAGTTAAAACCCATGAAATGATCAACATGAATACATGGAATATTGTGAGCAATCCAGAAGCATCGTATATATATATATATATCCCTGGCCCCTAAATGTAACCATATCATGAAATTAATGGTAATGACTTTCTTGCCTTTTTTCCGTAGATTTGTAGCTTTGTAGTTTTATCACTTCAATTTTCATCCATAAACCCTTCATTATTTTTCATTGTTTCTTTGGCTTAATACTATGTTTGTGCAATTCATCTCTATTTTTTCATGTAGTTTTACTTCAACTGTATTTATAGTTGCAATTGCACTCTCCCTCCAGTTTGGAGTTACAAAGAAAAATGATGCCATGAACATTTTCATTCATCTCTTGGTGCATTTCAGAGACCAGAGAATCTATATTTGTCCAGAGAATCTACCAAGAGTTAAATTATTATGTTATTATATATACATATGTCCAACTTTACCAGAGATAACACATTGTTCACAAAGTGGTTATATAATTTTACCCTCCCACAACCAATGTCTGAGAGTTTCTGTTTTCACATCCTAGCAAATACTTAGTATTTCAAACTTTTTAACTTATATCTTTTAATTTTTAGCTATTCCTTTGGGTATAGGATGACATTTCCTTGTGGCTTTACATGTTCATGTTTATTAATGAAGTTGGGTACCTATAATATCTTCTAAAAGCTTTTTTGTCTTGCCTTTAATACGTTTGTTTACCATCCACTGGGAACTGTTTCGATCTGTACTTTGTCTTCACTCATTATTTTCTATATGGATACTCAAATGTTCCAGAAAAAATTATTGAAAACAAACTTCCATACTGACAGCTCTGAAATGCCATCTCTGTATAAAATCATCCATACATGTAAAGATCTGTTTCTAAATTCTACATTCTGTTCCACTCATCACGTTTAAGTACTTATACCAATACCATGTTTTGATTGCTATAGTTTTGCAATAAGCCCTGTTATTGTTCAGTAATACTGTTAGGATTTTAATGAATCTACATGAGTTTGGAGTAATTTAACTATCTTATGAATGCTATAGCTTACCTATCAATTATTTAAAATTTCCTACCTATAGACCTATATCATCTGCCAATAATATTAGTTTTCATTCTTCATTTCTGATTCTTATACCTTTTATTTTGTCTTCCTCTTCTTATTCTTTTTATATTTTGTATTGCTACATTGTCTAGAATGTTCAGATTATCAGTGAATAGAAGTGGTGAAAACAATCATCCTTGTATCATTCCTTGATCTCAAAAGGAAAAACTCAGTTTGACTATTAAGTGTGATATTTACTGTAAGCTTTATTTTAGTAAGGAATTACTTTTTAGTACAAGTTTGCTAAGAATTTTAGCACAAAACATTATTAAATTTTATCAAATACATTTTTGTATCTGTTAAAGTGATCTTATTTTTACCTTTAATCTATTAATGGCAAAAATATGTTAATTGATTTTCAAACACTAAAACTACCTTCACCTCCTGGAAGAAAATCACATTGGGTATATTATAATTTTTATAAAATGAAATTTTTAGTTTGGTAACTTTTAGTTTTTTTTTTTATCATATGTTTATGAATGAGACTATTCTGCAATTTTCCTTTCACACATCCAGTTTTGTTAGCCTCAGAAATGTGTTGTAGAGTCAACTCTTTTGTTGCATTTTCTGTTACAGTCTGTGTAAATATTATTTCTTTCTTAAATTTATGATAAATTTACTGGCAAGTACATATTGGACTGGAATTTTCTCTATAAAAAGATTTAATTACAGATTTACTTTATTTAAGAAGTAGAAGACAATTCACATTTTGTAATCATATTGTGAAGGTTTTGAAGAAATATGCCATCTAAGAATTTTTCCATAACTGTGAAATATTGCCCTTTTTTCCCCAGTCTGGACTTTTCTTGCCTTTTTCATCCACAGTTTTACTATTGATGGGAAGATTTGCACATTTACAAATAGTATTGTATCTTTCAATTTAGGAATTTTCATTCATAACTGAATCAGTTTGCTTTTATTAATAGAGTGGGAGTCATAGATTTTATTCAATTAAGAAATAAGTGCTAGCAGTCATTTTATTGATAGTCCCAAAGGCCGGGTTGCGAGCTGCTCACTGGTAAAATACACTGTACTAGAGACCACCATTTTCCTTTTATCAGTAAGTTTTGCTTAGTTTAACCAATCTTACTGGCATGTATCTTTGAAATAACATTTTGTAATAGGCATTTTGAGTTTTATGATTTATTTTCCTTTAGTAGTGAGAGCTGGCTCCACCAAAGCCCACTAACAAGCCAACCATTGTCTCTTGAAGGAACTGTATCTAAATGCTATGCAGTTGATTTATGAGTCCAAAATTACTTGTATTCTGCCTGATTTTTTTCTAAGAATGGTACTAAAAAGAAATATTTACTAAGATTATGATGGTATATCTGTCATTTCCAGCCTGCATGATTTCTTGAATAGCTTTTGCCATACATGGACATGTACTATAAATTGTGTCACATTACTTCACAATATTCAACAGTTAATCTCCAGAAGGCATGCCTTTCTTATAGACAGACAGTACTGGGGTTCAGTAGCACCACTCTTTCTGCTATTTCTTTAATTGAAGCTGAAATTTCTGGTTGACTTTGGATTTGATACTGCTTAATGTGTGTATATTCTGTTTACCAAGGGAAATATTACAGTTTAAGGTGGAAAATTCAATGTAGTATATTCATTGTTTCATAAAATTATGTGTGTAAGATTAGCATATTTGAAATCTAAAGTTTAAAAGCTTTAGTGTATTGTTACTTTTAGGTGTGTTTGTATGTGTTTAACACATATACATAGAAAGATATATTAAATTAGTAAGCAAAGAAACAGAGCTTCAAAATATATGAAGCAAAAAGTGATAGACCTGCAAGAAGATGTGGATAAATCTACAATTATAGAAAGGAATTTAAATACTCTTGTCTCAATGACTGATAGAACAAATAGGCAGAAAATTGGCAAGAATATAGTAGGCTTCAACATAACTACCAATCAACTTGAACTAATTGACCTATTTGGAACTATCTACCTAACTAGAACAGAATATCCATTCATTTCATGTTCATATAAAATATTCACCAGTGTCAATAAAATTAATGGGCCATAAAATATGTCCTCATAAACTTGGAAGTATGACAATTAGGAAAGTATGTTCTTAAGGATCTGTGGAATAATATTAGAAATCAATAATAAAAAGAAATCTATTAATTTTATAATATGCATAATTTAAAAGGAAGTTTTAAAAACCAATAAGGCAAATAAGAAATCATAATTGAAATTTGAAAATATCTTACTGAATAAAAATGAACACACAATATATCACAATTTGGGGGACACAGCTAAATTTCTAGCATTTAATGCTATTTTAGAAAAGAAGAAAAGTTAGTCAAAAAAAGAGAAAACTAATTACGAGCAGCAAATATGAAAATGAAAAATCCATCTATATGCTAGAGACATTGAAAGACACAAGAAGCATGACCCTAAAAATTGAGTAACCAAGTAGATAATCTAGATGAAATGGACAAAATTGTTTATTGATGCAAAGTAACAAAACTAACTAAAGAAGAAAAAGGCAATCTGAATAGATGTATATTAAGGAAAGTATTTTGAAATAGTAATTATAATATTATTCCCAAGGAAAAGGTAGGTCCAAATAATTTCACTATCAATTTCTATTAAGCAATTAGGAAAAAAAAAATGATACCAACCCTTCACAAACATTTTAGAGAGTAAAGATAAGGAAAGTATCCAAAATATTTTATGAGACAAATATCATACACATGCCAAAGCCAGACAAGGATATATGAGAAAAGTAAAATTACAGACCAATATCCCTATTGGATATTGTCCTGAAAATATTTAACAAAATTTAGAAAATTAAATCAAATTAGAAAATGCAATCCCAAAGCAAAATCTAGCAAGCATTTCTCCAGAATGAGGCAATCTGATTCTAAAATTTATTTATTTATTTTTTATTTATTTATTTTTTAAAGATTTATTTATTTTATTACATATCTCCCCTCACCCCCGCTGCGGCGACGCGCCGAGACTGGTCACTGCGCAGGCGCGGCTTTCCCCGCTTGTGGGTGGCTTCTGCTTCCATTCACGGCCGGCTTTCAGTTCGCGGGTGGCTGGCTGCGCTCCATTCGCGGGCTACCTGCCCTGCCCGTGGCGGCTTTGCCCTGTCTGTGGCAGCTTTTTGCC
>PVKH010033600.1:0-11986 GCA_004027955.1 Chaetophractus vellerosus | reverse complement strand
TCCATTTCCCAAAATATGGCATAGTAAGATGTGGTGTGGAACTGATTTCAACTGCTGGTTGGCTAATTCAGTGAACTGAAGTGTAGTCTTGGGAGCAGCTGAACTTTGAGCCTGTCCAGGTTGGAAGGAGGCCAGTGGCTGCAATTTGGACTTTGTCCCCAGCCTAAGGGGAAGTGGGACTGATTGAAAATCAAAGTGCTGGTAAGGACCAGCTTCTTTCCACCCAGGTCTGATTTCAGGTTTAGCTTAAACCCCAACCCCACCTCTGGCAGGGAGGAAGCTGGAGGGACCTGCACAACCTTTCTGGGAAACTGCAAGCCACACCACAGAGGCTAGTGCCCATCCTAATATAGCGGCATGAGTCACCTCAGAAGCTATTCCATGGCTGGAGTTACAAGCTCCATTACACATAAATGGTGGAGGAAGAGACAGTTGTCCACTGACCTCAGCTGCTGATTTGTGGACTTGGCAGGCTAAAGTATAATTCTAGAAGTAGCTAGGGTTTGAGCCTGTGCAGGTTGGAAAGAGTCTGGTAACTGCCATTTGATCTCTGCCTCTGGCATGAAGAGAAGCCTGGCAGAATGAAAAGCCAGTGAAGTTAAGGTTTGGCTTCTTGCCACCAAGTTCAGACTGTAGGCCTATCCTGGGCTCCAGCCCCACCTCCAGCACAGAGGAAACTGGTGGGACCTGCACCAGGTTCTCCAGGCAACTGCAGGTGCTTTCTGATGGCACAGACTGAATAGTCAGTCATCTTGGGCTGCATGCCACCACCCCAATAGGATAGGAGAGGTAATGGGTATCCTTGGCCTCCTTGGGCAATGGCAGGAGTTTTCAGCCCACATGAACTGTTGTGAGCCTTCAAGACCACCTCTAACTCTGTCTCCCCATAGGACAGGAGGGGGCTGTTGTTCCCTTAGTCTCTCAGGGCAACTGCAGTCATTTTCTGTCTGCACAAACCCAACTGTAGGGCACCTGTGGTTCCACCCCCATCCCCAATAGGACAAAAAATAAACTGTGCTTTCCCAGCCTCTCTATAACTGTGGCTGCTTTTAGCCCACACAGCCTGGCCTGGTGGGTAATTTGGGACCCACCCATGCTACCCAATAGGAAAAGAGGTAGTTGGTGTTTCCAAAGCCTTTCTGGGCAACAGCATACTTTTGGCCTGCAGGGAAAGGACTGTTGGATGCCTATGGATCCAACTTCACCCCCAATAGGATAGAAGGGCCTGGTGTCTCCACAGCCTCTCCAGACAATGTCAGGTACTTTCAGCATACAGGGACTGATCTGTTGGGTGCTTATGGATGTAACCTCATGCTTTAACAAGATAAGAAGGGACCGGTGTTTCTTCAGTCTCTCTGGGCAATGGCAGACATTCTCAAACTAAAGCGACTGAACTGTTGGGTGCTTGTAGAACCACCCCCACCATTCAATATGATAGGAGGTGGCTAGTCCTTCCTCAGCCACTCTGGGAAATGGTAGGTGCTTTCAGCCTACAGGGACTGAACTGTTCAGCATTGGTGGTTCCATTTCCACCTCTAAAGGGCAGAAGGGACAGTAATCCCTCAGCTCTTCTCAGGTAAAATGCAGGTGTAGTTGGCCTGCACAGATTAGATTGTTGGGCTCTTCAGAGGATCAATTCTCAACCCTAGCATGGAGGTGTCTGGTGTTATGTTAGTTTGCCTAAGTAACTGTGGTCATTTTGGACCTAGACAGCATAGATTGCTGCCCATAACTATAGCTCCATCCCCACTGAAGGTAGGGGAGGAAGGGGTGTGAAGCTTTATCAGTATCTCTGGGCAACTACAAACAGTCTTGTCCTGCCCAACTTGGATTACTTTACATGGCTGCATCTCTGTCCCTACCAATGAGAGAGGAGAAAGTTAGGAGAAGTTTCATCAATTCCTGGGGCAATGTGGGAAGCTTCAACCTCCATAGCTTACAGCACCAACTACATCCTTGGCTCCTACTACACAACCAGCAAGGAAGAAAAGAAAAGAAAGCCCTGAAATAAGGGAGAAACTACATCCAGAATAAATACATCTAGCAAGCAAGATGCAAAAACATCAATAAAAAATTACAAGCCATATGAAGGTACAGGAAGATATGGCCCATTTAAAGGAACAAGAGAAACCTGCAGGTGACATAAAGGAGTTGAGACAACTAATCCTAAATGTTCAAACATATCTTCTTAAAAAAATTCAATGAGATGGCTAAAGAGATTAAGGATATTAAGATGACATTGGAGGGGCTGGCTGTATAGCCCAGGGGATAGAGCCCCAGTTTACCACATGGGAGGCCCTAGGATCAGTCCCCGAGGACTCTCTGGGCAGGCGGACTGCTTGAGAAGGCAAAAGCCACTGTTGGCAGTGCAGAGCCTCCGTGGGCAGGGCAAAAGCTGCCACGGGCAGGGCAAAGCCACCACAGGCAGAGCGGTGTCACCTGTGAGCAGAATGGAGCTGCCTGTGGGCAGGGCAGAGTTGCCCACAAGCAGGGCAGGCCACCCATGAGTGGGCAAGGCCACTGCTCACCAGTGAAGCTGACTTGGCACATCACCACAGCAGGTGGAGGGGGAGACAAAAAGCAGAAAATAAAAAATAAATCTTAAAAAAAAAAGATGGCATTGAAGGAGCACAAAGAAAAATTTGAAAGCATACATAGAAAAATAGCAGACCTTATGGGATTTAAAGATATAATAAATGAAATTAAAATTGCACTGGGGGCATATAACAGCAGATTAGAGGAAGCAGAACAAAGGATTGGTGAAATCAAAGACATGGCCTCTAAAAGCAAACATACAAAAGAACAAATGAAGAAAAGAATAGTAAAAATTGAACAGGGTCTCAGGGAACTAAATGACAGCAAGAGACAAGCAAACATATGTGTCATGGGTGTCCCAGCTGGAGAAGATACGGGAAAATGGTCAGAAGGAATATTTGTAGAAATAATGGTAGAAAATTTCCCAACCCTATTGAAGGACATAGATATCTGTGTCCAAGAAACACAGTGTACTCCCATCTTAATAAATCCAAATAGACCAACTCTGAGACACATACTATTCAGAATGTCAAATGCCAATGACAAAGAGAATTCTGAGAGCAGCAAGAGAAAAACAATGCATAAGGGATACCCAATAAGATTAAATGCTGATTACTCATCAGAAACCATGGGGGCAAGAAGGCAGTGGTATGATATATTTAAGATAGTGCAAGGGAAAAACTGCCAGCCAAGAATTTTATATCCAACAAGATGATCTTTCAAAAATGAGGATGATTTTAGAATATTCACAGATAAAAGAAAGTAAGAGAGTTTATAACAGAAAGACCAGCTTTGCATGAAAGTCTAAAGGGAGTATTAGAACCTGAAGAGAAAAGACAGGAGAGAGAAACTTGGAGAAGAGTCTAGAAATGATGACTGTATCAGTAGCAGTAAATAAAAGTGTCAAAAAATTATATGACAAATAAAACACAAAGATCAAAATGGCTGAAGTAAGAACTGCCTTTAGAGTAATAATATTGAATGTTTATGGATTAAAATTCCCAATCAAAAGACACAGAATGGCAGAATGGATAAGAAAATATAAGCCATCTATATAGGCCTCTGCAAGAGACAAGAATACCAATAGATTGAATGTAAAAGATTAGAAAAAGATACTCCATGCATGCAGTAACCAAAAAAAAAAAAAGCTGAGGAAGCTATACTTATATCAGATGATGTAATCTTTAAAGGCAAAACTGTTACTAGAGACAAGGAAGGACATTACATGTTAATAAAAGGAATGATTCACCAGGAAGAAATAGCAATCATAAATTTATATGCACCTAACCAGGATGCCCCAAGATACATGGGGCAATTACTGGCAAAACTGAAGTGAGAAATAAACATTTCGACAATAATAGTTGTAAACTTCACTACCCCACTCTCAGCATTGGATAGAACATCTAAGCAGAGTATCAATAAAGAAATAGAGAGCTTGAATATTATGATAAATGTACTAACTGTAGTTGACCTACAGATAACATTGCACCCCAAAACAGAAGAATATATATTCTTTTCAAGTGCTCTTAGATCTTTCTTCAGGATAGACCATATGTTGGGTCACAAAGCAGATTTCAGTAAATTCAACTAAATTAAAATTATGGAGAGCACTTTTTTCTGATCATAATGGAATAAAGTTGGAAATCAACAAGCAGCAGAAAAAGGGAAAATTCACAAATATATGGAGATTAAACAACACACTCTTAAATAATCAGTGGGTCAAAGAAGAAATTTCAGGAGAAATCAATAAATATCTGGGACAAATGACAATGATAATACAATATTTCAGAACCTATGGGATGCAGCTAAAGCAGTGTTGAGAGGAAAATTTATAGCCCTCTATGCTTTCATTAAAAAACAAGAAAGAGCTAAAATCATTAACCTAACTACACAGCTGGAGGAATTGAAAAAGAAGAGCAAACTAATCCTAAAGCAAGTAGAAGGGATGCAATAACAAATATAAGTGCAGAAATAAATTAAATTGAGAACAAATAGAACAATAGAGAGAATTAGCTAAACCAAAAGTTGGGTCTTTGAGAAGATTAACTAAATGAACAAACCCTTAGCTAGACTGACAAAGGAAAAAATAGAGAAGATGCAAATAAATGAAATAAAAACTGAAAATGGAAGCATTACTATGGATCCCACAGAAATAAGAGATATCATAAGCGGACACTATGAACAACTTTATGCCAAAAAACTAGACAATATAGATGAATGGAAAAATTCCTAGGAAGGTATAAACAACCTACACTGACCCTAGAAGAAATATAAGACCTCAACAAACCAATCACAAGTAATGAGATTGAAACAGTCATCAAACAGCTCCCCAAAATGAAAAGCCCAGAACCAGTTTCACAGGTGAGTTCTGCCAAGCATTCAAAGAAGATTTAATACCAATCTTATTCAAGCTCTTCTAAAAAATTGAACATGAAGGGACACTACCAAACTCATTCTATGAAGTCAATATCACCCTAATACCAAAGCCAGATAAAGATATTATGAAAAAGAAAATTACAGACCCATTTCTCTAATGAACACAGATGGAAAAATCCTCAACAGAATACATGCTAATGGAATCCAACAACACATTAAAAGAATTATTCATCATGATCAAATGGCTTTTATACTAGGCATGCAAGGCTGGTTCAATGCAAGAAAATCAATCAGCATAATACACCACATTAATAAATCACAGAAGAAAAAGCACATGATCTTATCGATTAACACAGAGAAAGCATTTGACAAAATACAGCATCTTTTCTTGATAAAAATACTACAAAAATAGGAATCAAAGGAAACTTTCTCAACATATAAGGACCATATATGAAAAACCCACAGCTAACATTGTACTCAAAGGTGAAAGACTAAAAGCTTTCCTGTTGAGATCATGGACTAGACAACGGTGCTCATTGTCACCACTGTTATTCAATATAGTGCTAGACGTTCTATCTAGAACAATCAGGCAAGAAAAAGAAATCAAAGGCATCCAAATTGGAAAGGAAGAATTAAAACTTTCACTATTATCAGATGATATGATTGTATATCTAGGAAGTCCTGAAAATCTACAACAAAGCTTCTAGAGGTAATAAATGATTTCATTAGAGTATCAGGATACAAGATCAATATGCAAAAATCAGTGGTTTCTATACACTAGTAATGCTTCTTGAGGAGGAAGTCAAGAAAAAATTCCATTTACAATAGCAACTAAAAGAATCAAATATTTAGGAATAAACTTAACCAAGGATGTAAAGCACTTGTATTCAGAAAACTATAAAGCATTGCTAAAAGAAATTTTTTAAAATGACCTAAAAATTTGGAAGAAAATTCCATGCTCAGGGACTGGAACACTAAATATCATTAAGAGGTCAATTCTACCCAAATTGATATACAGATTAAATGTAATCACAATAAAAATGCCACCAGGATTTTTTAAACAAATGAAAAATACAATTATCAAATTTATCTGGAAGGTAAGAGGCCCCAAATAGCCAGAAACATCTTAAAAAGGAAAAGTGAAGCTGGAGGACTCTCACTTCTAGAGTTTAAATCATATTACCTAGTTACAGTGGTAAAAAGAGCATGGTACTGGCATAAAGATAGACACATAGACCAATGGAACTGAATTGGTTCAGAAACAGACCCTCACATCTATGGCCAAGTGATTTTTGACAAGCCTGTCAAAACCACCCAGTGGGAAAGAACAGTTTATTCAGAAGATTCTGCTGGGAGAACTGGATATCCATTGCCAAAGGAAAAAAGAAGACCCATATCTCACACCATATACAAAATTAACTCAAAATGGATCAAAGACCTAAATAAAAAAACAAGTACAATTTCCCAGAAGAAAATGTATGGGAACACCTTCAAGAAATGGTGGTAGGTGGTGGATTCTTAAACCTTACACCAAATGTATGAACAATGAAAGAAAACATGGATAAATGGGACCTCCTCAAACTTAAACACTTCTTTGATTCAAAGTACTTCATCAAGAAGGTCAAAGGGCAGCCCACTAAATGGGAGAAAATATTTGGAAATGACATATCTGATAATGGTTTCATTTCCATTCTATATAAAGAGATCATGCAACTCAACAATAAAAGAGCAAACAATCCACTTAAAAACTGGGCTTAAATAAACATTTATCCAGTGAGAAAAGAAAAATGGACTTAAATAAACATTTATCCAGTGAGAAAAGAAAACTGGACTTAAATAAACATTTATCCAGTGAGAAAAGAAAAATGGCCAAAAAATACATGAAAAAAATGTTCCATATCACTAGGTTTTAGGGAAATGCAAATTAAAACAACAATGAGATATCATCTAACACCACATAGAATGGCCATTATTTTTTAAAAGAACAGACAACAATAAGTGCTGGAGAGAATGCGGAGTAATAGGAACACTCCTTCACTGTTGGTGGGAGTGTAAAATGGTGCAGTTTCTGTGGAAGACAGTTTAGCTGTTCCTCAAGAAGCTAAATATAGAACTGTCATATGATCCAGCAATTCCTCTACTAGGAACATATCCAGAAGAAGTAAAATCTATAACACAAACAGACATCTGCACACTGATGTTCCTTAAGGCATTAATCACAATTGCCAAAAGATGGAAACAATGCAATTGTCCATCAACCAATGAATGGATAAACAAAATGTGGTGTATAAATACAATGGAATACTATGCTGCAGCAAGAAGAAGTGAAATTGGGACACATGTGATAACATGGATGAATCTTGAAGAAATTATGCTAAATGAAGTAAGCCAGACACAAAAGTCAAATATTGCATAGTCTCATTAATATGAATTAAATAAGAAGAATAAAAACATGGAGTTAAAACTTAGACTATAGGTTGTTAGGAGATACAAGGAGAGTTTTGAGAAGAACTAGTGATATTTAATGTATGTAGAAGCTATAACTTGACTGCAAAAGTGTGGAAATGGATAGAGTTGATGATAACACATTATAGTGAGTAGTGCCTGGGTTATAAATGGGATTGTGGCTGAAAAGGGTAGTCTAGGGATATAAAAGTCAATTGAAAGTAAGCTAAAGAATAATCTAGGAATTGGATAACACAGTGAAACCAGAGGTGGAAGAGAATTGTGGTTGAGGGTATAAATGAAAGAGTGTCCTTCTGTGAACTAGAGTAGATGTTCATCACTATTGCAGAGTGGTGGGAATGTGGAGAAGCATAGGAAAACTACAATTGGTGCAACCTGTAGACTGTGGTTAACAGCAATACTTTGATATTCTTGCATCAATGCTAAAGATGTACTGTGTTGATAATGGAGGTGTATGGAAAAAGTGTGTCAAATGTATGCTATGGACCATGGTTGGTGGTAATAGTCTGGTGATATTATCTCATAATCTGTAACAAATATTCCAGCATGTTGTGGTGTGTTGCTGAATGGGAATTCTACACATATATATGATTGTTTTGCCAGTTCAATATATTTTTAAAAATATATATTTTTTAAAAATATATTTTTTTAAAAATAGGGTGGGTTGGGGGAAAATATATCAAATGTAAGATAAGAACAATAGTTAGAAATATATATATCTATATGAGGCAAAAATTAGAAAAAATAAGTGGAGAAATAGATCCCTCCACTATCACAGTAGGGGAATTTAATACACCATTATCTTCATTAGAAAGAACATCTCAAGAGAGGGTCAATAAATAAACAGAGACCTTTAATAATATTTTAGGGATCTAGACATAATAGACATATACAGAATATTACAGTCATGTACAGCAGGATATATATTCTTCTCAAGTGCACATGTATCATTCTCCAGGATAGACCACATGATAAGTCAGGTAACAACCCTCAACGAGCTCAGAAAGATTGAAATTATACAAAGTAATTTCTCTGACCACATCAGAACAAAGCTGGAAATTTGTAAGGAGCAGAGAACCAGAATAGGCACAACTATATGGCAGTTAAACAACACGCTCCTAGTCAATCTGTCCATCACGGATGAAATTGCAAAAGAAATTGATAACTGCCCTGAAATGACTGAAAATGAAAACAAAACATATCAAATGTTATGGGAAGCAGCAAAAGCAATGCTGAGAGGGAAAATTAAGGCCATAAGAGCATGACTAAATGAAATTGAGAATTAAAATAGAACTAGAAATAACCAGCAAAACCAAAATCTTGTTCTTTGGGAAAATTAATAAAATTGACAAAACCTTAGCTAAACTAGCAAAGAGAAACAGAGAGAAGTTGCAAATACATAATATATAAAATGAGAAAGGGGTATCACCACAGATCCTATAGAACTAGAGCATCAAAATAGTAATCTTTGAAAAATTGTATGCCAAGAAGATGAAATGGACAAATTCCTAGGAATACCCAAGAAGCCTACATTGACAAAAGAAGAAATTGATGAAATCTACAGATCAATCACAAGTAACAAGATTGAATTAGTCATTAAAAATGTCACAATTAAGAAAACCCCTGTACTACATGGTACATGGCTTCATGGGCAATCTGTACCAAACATTCCGAAAATCACTAACACCAATCTTGCTTAAACTCTTCCAAAAAGTAGAAGTGGAGGGAACATTACCTAACTAATTCTATGATGCCAACATCACCCTAATACCAAAGCTCATAAAGATGCCACAAGAAATAAAATCTATAGAGCAATCTCCCTAAAGAATATGGCATCTGAAGTCCTCAACAAAATGCTTGCTAATTGTATTCAACAACACAACAAATGAATTGTACACTATGATCAAGTGGGTTTCATCCCTGGGTTACAAGGATGGTTAAACATAAGAAAATTAATATTGTAATACATCACATTAACTGGTTGAAAGAAAAAAATCAAATGATCATCCTTATTTATGCAGAAAAACCATTTGATAAGGCACAGCATCCTTTCTTGATAAAAACACTTCAAAAGATGGAAATAGAAGGAAATTTCCTCAACAGGATAAAGTGTATGTATGAATAACACACAGCCAATCTCATACTCAATGGTGAAATGCTAAAATATTTCTCATTAAGATCTGGAGCAAGACCAAGATGCCCACTCTCTCTACGCTTATTTAATATTGTGTTAGAATTACTTGCTTGAATACTTAGAAAAGAAAAAGGCAAACGTCATCCAAATGTAAAAAGAAGTAAAAAATTCAATATGGCAGATGAAATGATCGTATACATAGAAAGCCCTGAAAAATCTACAACAAAGTTTGTGGAGCTGATAAATGCATTCAGTAAAATAGCAAGATATAATATTAACACGCAAAAGTCAGGAGCACTTCTTCACACTAATAATGAGTAATCTGAGAAGGAAATCAAGAAAAAAATTCCATTTACAATAGCAACTAAAAGAATCAAATATTTAGGAATAAACTTAACTAAACATGCAAAGGATTGTACACAGAAAACTACACAATATTTTAAAGGAAATAAAAGAAGACCTACACAAATGGAAGAATATTCAATGTTCATGGATTGGAAGACTAAACATCAAGAAAATGTCCATCCTACCCAAATTGATTTACAGATTTAATGCACTCCAAATAATAATAACAATAGCTTTTCTTACTGGATTAGAAAACCTAATTATGAAATTTATATGGAAGGGCAAGTGGTTCCAAATAACCAAAAACATATTTAAAAAGATAAACAAATTCAGAAAACCATGCTACCTCTCTTTAAAATATACTACAAAGTTACTGTGGTCAAAACTGCATTGTATTGGCACAAGGATAGATGTAACCATTTGAACCTATTTGATATAGGTTCTGATATAGATCCTCTCATATTTTGCCATTTGATATTCAACAAGGCAACCAAGCCCTCTCAAATGGGACAGAATGGCCTCTTCATCAAATGGCGCTGGGAGAACTGGATGTCCATATCCAAATGAATGAGAGAAGATCACTATCGCATGCCCTACACATACACATAAAAAGAACAAGATGAATCATAGACCTTTTATAATTTTTTAAATTCTTTAAAGGATACTTAAATTACACAAATGTTACATAAAAATATGAAATTCCCATATGCCCTGCTCCCCACACCTCCCACAATTTCCCACATTAACAACATCCTTCATTAGTGTTGTACATTTGATTGCAATTGATGAACACATATGGGAACATTTACATTGTAGTTTAAACTTTCTCCTACACAATTCTGTAAGTTATGACAAGATATATAACAGCCTGTATCTGTCAAGGCAACATCATTAGTACAATTCCAATGTCTCCAAAGTGGCCCCATATTATGCCTAATTTTCCCTATCCCTCCCCTCACATTCTCTGGTGGCCACTGCCTCCAAATCAATGATAAAAAGTTCTTCCATTGCTAAAATAACAATAAGTCTATAGTTGAATAAAAATAAGTCTTCTCTAGTCCATCATTCATTCCCCAATGCTGAATATTCAGGGATAATGATGCCCATTCCACTTCTAATTGAGTGGGAGCTTAGATCCCATAAGGCAGATGGATGGAACTTTCTTGTAGTGGCAGACTCCCTTTGTTCATTTTGATCTTAATATAAGAGCCAAGGCTACAAAGTCCTAGAACAGGTGATCCTAACCAGGGGTCCATGGACCCCCAAGTGATCTGTGGAAAGATTTCAGGGAGTCTGTGGACTTGAAATGAAAATTCAATAATATGTTATTCCTGTGGGGATGTGTTGGTGCAGGTGTGATATATTTATTAAATAATACAGAGTATAGTGTGGCTTTGTATGATTCTTATTTTGATGTAGCATGTTCTGAGAGCATTGGATATCTTCCTGCATAAAGTTTGGTAAGAATAGTAAAGATGGTTTTGTGATGCCATAAGAAAACATGAATGTCTAAATGTTTGCCAAAAATAACCATTTGAACAAATGTTGAACAGTGTTATCAACTATGGAAATTATGATAAAGTTGTAAAATATAATTTTCTATAATTCCAAATTTTAATTTAAAGACATTATGATGTTTAGTGTCCTAAAACTATCTGTCACTACATTCTGAGAAAATTCCAGTGGTTTTCACCTGACTGACAAAGGGGTCCATGGAACAAAAAAGGTTAAGAACCCCTGTCCTAAAAGATAATGTAGGGAAGCATCTTCAAGTTCAACGGGATTTTTTTCATAAATTTTACACCCAAAGCATGAACAACAAAGAAAAAGATAATAAATCTACATCACTCATTATTAGGGAAATGCAAATCAAACTACAAGGAGATATCATCTTATGCTGATTAGTGAGGGGCTTTTAAAAAAGTAGAGAACTACAAGTGTTGGAGAGGATGTGGATGAAAGGGAACCGTCATCCTTTGCTGGTGGGAATGTAGAATTATGTAACAACTGTGGAGGACAGTTTGGTGGTTCCTCAGAAACTTAACTATAGAACTGCCATATAACCAGCAACCCCACTTATCAGTGAATTGAAAGCAGGGACAAGAACAGATACATGCACACCAATGTTCA
>PVKH010033599.1:0-11991 GCA_004027955.1 Chaetophractus vellerosus | reverse complement strand
GCCGCCACGGGCAGGGCAGGTCAGGTCACCCATGAACGGAGCACAGCCAACCATCCACGAACTGAAGCAGAGCTGGCCGTGAATGGAAGCAGAAGCCGCCCACAAGCGGGGCAAAGCCGCCTGCGTGGTGACCGGTCTCGGCGCGTCGCTGCAATGGGGGAACACAAAGCGGACAGAGAAGAACACAAGAATGGACACACAGCAAGTGCAAGCGGGGGGGGGGGGGGGGGGGGTGTGTAATAAAAAAAAATCTTAAAAAAAAAGTTTTAACTCCTTAGTATCCAGGTGATAGGGAAGAAAATATAAAGGCTTAATTAACAGCCCAGTATATTAACAAGACTCTACCAGAAGGAATAAAGAAAAGGAAGGAGACATCCTTGAGAAAGACAAACCAACCTGTGAAGCTCATGTTATTTCAATAAGGAAGGATAACAAACACATTGAGCAACAAATCATTAAAAATGTTTATAGAAAGTTACTTCAAATCATACCAGTTTAATAATTTCCTTAGTAAATAAAGTATCAACTTGTTCACTCTTACCTGATTTATCAGCTGAGGATCTAGAGTTTGAATGAAAAATCCCAACAATGGAAGTAAAAGGCTGACTGACTGTTGAACATAAGGTTGAGCAATTACCTTCAATAAGAAACACAAAAAATAATTTTGGTGAAATTTTTAAATTGCATGATAATAGAGATAATAGCAATCTTTCACTGAACATTTATTATGCACCAGGTAACATGCCGAGTGCTTTATAATGATTACCTCATATAGGCTTTATAACAATTTTATGAGATAAATATTATCCTAACTTTACTAATAAGTAAAAAGAGTCACAGAGATGAAATAATTGCTCAAAATCACATAGCTAGGAAAAAATAGCTGTGATTCAAACCCAAACTTGAGATCTAATTACTTTTTGCCACTAAAAAACTTGTATATTCTTTAACCTTAATTTCTTCATTTTCTTTATTACAGAGGTCATGGGTTTACATAACTTTCATGTACAAAATACAGGATTCACATATACCACCCTGTTATTAACACCTTGCATTGATGTGGTACATTTCTTAAAATTAATGAAAGCACATTTTTATAATTGTACTATTAACTGTGAGCCATGATTTAATTTAAGGTTTACTGCTTGTGTTACATAGTTCCATGGTTTTTTTTTTTTTTCCTTCTAGTAACATACAACCTAACATTTCCCCTTTTAACCACATTCAAATATGTAATTCTCAGTGCTGTTTAGTATATGAGCTACCATTACCACTATCCATTACTAAAACTTTTCCAACAACCAAAATACAAACTCTGTATCTTTTAAAAAACATTAATTCCCTATTCCCTACCTCCACCCTGGTCCTTGGTAACTTATTGTCTAGATTCTGACCCTAAGAATTTCCTTATTCTAATTATTTCATATCAGTGAGATCAGACAACAGTTGTGCTTTTGTGCCTAGCTGATACAATGACTTCAAGGTTCATCCATGTTGTTGCATGTATCAGAACTTCATCCCTTTTTAGGGCTGAATGATATCCCATTGTGTGTACATATCACTTCTCCTTATCCATTTATTGATTGATGGGCACATGGGTTGCTTCCACCATCTTCTGACAATTGTGAATAATGCCAGTATGAATATCAGTGTACAAATATCTGAGCCCCTGCTTTCAATGCGTTAGGGTATATACCTAGAAGTGGGAAAGTCTCGTCATATGGTAATTCTATAACTCTCTGAGAAACTGCCAAACTGTCTTCCACAGTGGCTGGCACCATTTTACATTCCCACCAATGGTAAATGAGTCTATTTCTCCATATCCTCTCCAACACTTGTAATTTTCCCTTTGTTAAAAAATAGTTGCCATTCTAGTGGGTGTGAAATAGTATCTCGTGGTTTTAACTTGCATTTCCTTAATGGCTAATGATGCTAAGCATCTTTTTTTGTGCCTTTTTTGCCATCTATATATCTTCTTTGGAGAAATGTCTATTTAAGTCTTTTGCCCTTTTTTTAAAATTGGGTTGTCTTTTTGTTGTTGAGTTGAAGAATTTAATATTGTCTGGATTTTAAACATTTATTGGTTATGTGTTTTCCAAATACTTTCTCTCACTTTGTAGGTTGCCATTTTACTTTCATGATAAAGTCCTTTGAAGTGCAAAGGTTTTTTAATTTTGATGAGGTACCACTTACCTATTTTTTACGTTTTTTGCTTGTGCTTTCATTGTAAAGTCTAAAAAACCATTGCCTGAGATGCTTACCTCCATTTTCTTCTAGTTTTATAGTTCTGGCTCTTATATTTAGGTCTTTGATCCATTTTGAGTTGATTTTTGTATATGGTGTGAGGTAGAATGTTTACCTTCATTCTTCTACAAATAGAGATCCAGTTTTCCCACAATTGTTTGTTCTTTCCCAATTGGGTAGTCTTGACAGACACTCATCAAAAATCAGTTGGCCATATCAATTCTACTGGTCTATATGTCTGTCCTTGTGCCAGTACCATGCTGTTTTGATTACTGTGGGTTTATAATAAGTTTTAAGATCTGAAACCAACTTTGCTCCCCCCCCCCCCCCCCGATGGCTTTGGCTATTCGGGGTCACTTACTCTTCCATATAAATTTGATGATTTGCTTTTCCATTTATGCAAAGATTATTGGAATTTCTAGTTGGGATTGCATTATATCTGTAAATTGCATTGGATAGAGTTGACATCTTAACAATATTTAGTCTTCCAATCCATGAGCATGAAATGTCCTTCCATTTATTTAGGTCTTTGGTTTCCTTTAGCAATGTTCTGTAGATTTCTGTGTACAAGTCATTTACTTCCTTGATTAGATTTATTCATAAATACTTGATCCTCTCAGTTGGTATTGTAAATGGAATTTTTCCCTTGATTTATTCTTCCAATTGCTCATTGCTTGTGTATAGAAACACTAATGATTTTTGGGGTGTTGATCTTGTACCCTGCCACTTTGCTGAATTTATTTATTAGCTTTAGGAACTTTGTTGTAGATTTTTCAGAATTTTCTGTATATAGAATCATGTCATCTGCAAATAGAGAAAGTCTCTCTCTCTTTTTTTCCTAATTGCTCTGGTAGAACTTCGTGTACAATACTGACTAGCATTGTCTTGTTCCTTATCTAAGAGGGAAAACTTTCAGTCCTCCAGTCTTTCACCATTAAATATGTTAGCTGTGGGTTTTTCACATATGCCCTTTATCATGTTGATAAAAGTTTCCTTCTATTCCTATCTTTTGAAGTGCTTTTATCAAGAAGGGATGCTGGACTTTGTCCAATC
This sequence comes from Chaetophractus vellerosus, assembly GCA_004027955.1. Lineage (NCBI taxonomy): Eukaryota > Metazoa > Chordata > Mammalia > Cingulata > Chlamyphoridae > Chaetophractus > Chaetophractus vellerosus. The sequence continues at coordinate 8,694 of PVKH010033599.1, read as the reverse complement.
TCTTTTCTGCATCAAGATGAGCAGAAAAGATTGATTTGTTAATGTGTTGTATTACATTAACTGATTTTCTTATGTTGAACCACCCTTGCATACCTGGGATGAACTGCACTTGATCTGGTGTATAATTCTTTTGATGTGCTGTTGGATTCAGTTTGCTATTATTTTGTTGAAGATTTTTGCATCTGTATTTATAAGAGATGTTGGTCTGTAATTTTCTTTTCTTGTGGAATCTTTGTCTGCTTTGGTATGGCCTCGAAAAATGCATTAGAGAGTTTTCCCTTCTCTTCAGTATTTTGGGATGAATTTGAGCAGGACTGGTGTTAATTCTTCTTGGAATATTTGGGAAAAGTTTCCCTGTGAAGCCATCTGGTCCTGGCCTTTTCTTTGCTGTGAGGTTTTTGATTACTGATTCAATCTCTTTACTAGTTTGTTGAGATCCTGTATTTCTTCTTAGACACTATAGTTAGTTTGTGTGTTTCTAGGAATTTGTCCATTTCATCTAGGTTATATAATTTGCTGGCATACAGTTGTTCATAATACCTTCTTACAGTCCTTTTATTTCAGTGGGATCAGTTCTTTTCGTGTCTGATTTTAGTCATTTGTGTCTTCTCTCTTTTTTCCTTTGTCAATCTAGGTAAAAGTTTGTCAATTTTGTTGATCTTTTCAAAGAACCAACTTTTGGTTTCACTGATTCTTTAAAAAAAATTCTTTATTTCATGAAGTAATCTCCACTCTAATCTGTCATTTCTTTCCTTCTGCTTGCTTTGGATTTAGCTTGACCTTCTTTTTCTAGTTCTTCCAGTACTGAGGTTAGATCTGATTTGAAATCTTTCTTATTTTTAAATTAAGCATTTAAAGCTATAAATTTCCCTCTCAGCACTGTCTTTGCTGCATCCCATTATTTTGGTATGTTGTCTTTTCATTTTCATTCACCTCAAAATATTTCCTAATTTCCCTTGTGATTTCTTCTTTAACCCATTGTTAAAGAGTATGTTGTTTAATTTCCACATATTTGTGAGTTTTCCATTTCTCCCAGTTACTAACTTCTAGTTTCATTCCATTATGGTTGGAGAAGATACATTATATGATTTCAAAATATTTAAATTTATTGAGACTTGTTTTATGACCTATATGCTCTATCTTGGAGAATGAATGATCCATGTGCACTTGAGAAGAATGTGTATTCTGTTCTTGTTGGGTGAAGTGTTCTATATGTGTTTGTTAGGTCTAGCTAGTATCATTTACATCTTGTATTTCCTTATTGATCTTCTGTCTGTCTGCTGTATCTGTTATTGAAAAAGCTGTAGTAAAAATCTCTTACCGTTAATGTAAATCATCAGTTTCTCCCTTCATACCTGTCATTATTTGCTTCGTATATTTTGGAGCTCTGATGTTCAGTGCATTTATAATTGTTACATTCTCTTGCTGAATTGACCCCTTTACCAGTATATAATGACTGTCCTTTTCTCCTGTAACTGTTTTTGTCTTAAAGTCCTATTTTATCTGATATTAGTATAGCTATCCCAGATCTCATTTAGCTACTATTTGCATGATATATATTTTTTTCCTAGCCTTTCAATTTCAGCCTATTTATGTCTTTGAATTTAAGGTAAGTCTCTTGTAGACAGCATATAGTTGGGTAATGCTTTTTTATCCATTCTGCCAATCTCTGCTTTTTGACTGGAGAGGTTAAGCCATTTAAAGTCACTACTGATAAAAGTAGGACTTTCTTTTGCCATTTTGCTATTTAGTCTTTTTAAGTCTTATACCTTTTTTGTCCCTTAATTCTTCCTTTAATATTTATTTTCATATTTACTTGATTTTTACATTGTAGCATATTGAATCCCTTCTCATTTCTATCTCAATATATTTTTCATATAATTTCCTTGTAGTTACCATGGAGTTAAACATCTTAAATATCTAAAAAGCGTATTTGATTTGATACTAATTTGATTTCAGTAGCATACACATACACTGTTCCTATGGCCCTCCATCCTCCCACCCTTTTTTGTACTTGTTGTCACTTCACTGGAGGTCTTTATTTCTTTATGCTATTTTGATCCACTCTCTAGTGTCCTTTCCATTCAAACCTAAGAAATCCCTTTAGAATTGCTTGTAGAGCAGACCTAGTGATGAACCACCTTTTGTTTATATGGGAGTCTCTTAATCTCTCAGTTTTGAAAGACAATCTTGTTGGATACAAACTTCTTGGTTGGCAATTCTTTCTCTCAACATTTTAAATATTTCATCCCACTGCCTTCTTGCCGCCATGGTTTCTGATGAGAAATCAACACTGATTGGGACTCCCTTGTACATAAAATGTTTTTCTCTTGCAGCTTTCAGAACTCTCTCCTTGTCCTTTGCCTTTGGCAGTATGCTTAATATGTGGCAAGCATATTTTTCTTTAAGTTTATCCTATTTGGTGTTCTCTGGGCTTCTTCAATGTATATATTCATGTCTTTTGCTAAGTTTGGGAAGTTATTTGATCATTATTTCTTTGGTCCCTTAGGCTATTTTTGCTTTTTAAAATTCTTTATTTTTTCCTGTTCCTCAGCCTTACTCATTTCAATTGTCTTGTATCCAGGTTCCCTGATTCTTTCTTTTGCCAGCTCCAGTCTGTTGTTGAAACCCTCCTGGGAATCTTTCATTTCAGTTATTGTGGTCTTCAAGTCCAGTAGAGTCCTCTTTGGTGCTGTTTTAAAATTTGTTTCCTTATTAAGATTATACTATTATTCATTCATTGTTTTCTGATATCCTTTATTTCTTTCTCTGTATTTTTCTTCATTTAAAGTCTTTGTCTGGTGTGTCCAGAGCCTGATCATCTTTGTTGATGTTTTCTGGATTTTTATCTTCCATTGGATGTCTTACCGTGGATGGGCCATCATTTCCTGTTTCTTGGCCTTGTAATCTTTTGTTGTACAATGAACACTTAAATACTTTAAAATGTTAACTCTGGGATTTATTCCCTGAGGTGTGTTTCTTTAGTTTGTTACCAGCTGGTGATATCACAGAGATTTTCTTGAGTTTTAGCCCTCCTGTCGGGATGGTCCCTCCAAGGTGTGTGCAAAGTGCAGGGTTCTCCCTGTCTTTTCTGGGCCTATGTCTTGTCCTGGGCTTATGCTTGCTAGTGGCCTTAGGCATTCCCCTGTTTACAGAAATTTGAATGCCCTCTCTGCTTCCCACGGGACAGACCTTTTCCATCTCCTGGGTCTTCCACTGCTGGACTTAAAGCAGGTAAGCCTTTGCCCCACGCTGTCCACCTCAACTGTTTTTCATAGTGCTTTCCTTGTCTCAAGTTGCTTTTGCTTGGAGGTCAAATTCTATTGTAGGGGAGCATGCCAGAGAGGAGTTTCCCAAGTCAGTCTTTCCCAGCTGGAACATGGCCAGGCCCCACAAAGGAAATACCAGCCAGCTCCAAAATGCTCTGGAGAGAGGATGAAAGAGGGGCCAGGAAGGATGCCAGAAGCTTTTCCCACATCTCCCCAAAGATGCCCTTTCTTGACCTGCCCAGAAAATGCAGCCCTTCCACTGTCCTCCGCAGCTCTGAGGATAAATACCATTTTTAAGTCTCTTCCGCCACCTTTGTCTGGGGCAGGCTGGAACAATGGTCACCCTCAGAGTTTGGCCCCCAGCAATCCAAAGTAGTTAATCAAAAGCTGTGACCAGCAATCAGCTCATGCCCACCCCAGATCTTGGGAAAGTCCATTTTTCTGTCCCTTTCTGGCACCAGCAAGCTATGTCAAGGGCTGGACACCACCTCTGCCTGCTGCAAGAGTGGAGGCTGGGCAACATTAACGCCTGTGAAGAGAGAGCAATTTACTGATATTTACCAGCCTCTTCCTCCTGCTCTTCCCTGGGTACTGTAGAGTGTTCTACTGGACTCTGGAGTTTTGAAATAGTTGAATCAGACAGTTCTTGCCTGTTAAATGTTCTGATAAAGGAGCTGATTCCTGGAGCTTCCCACAATCCACCTCCTTAAATTCCTCTTTCCCATTATTACTGTTTATATCATGATATTATAAGCTATATCCCTGGCACAAAGATACTCAATGAATACTTGTAGAATAATTTTGAACAGCAGTGGAGAGCACTTACTTAAGTCAAAATGCTGCACAGAGAAGTCACCAACCACACATAATACACATAATGATAAAACATGACCCACAAAATTATATTATTTCCCAAAAATATGGATGTTCCCTTCCCATACCACAGGCTACTTGACTCAATCAAAGAAAAAAAATATTTCTACCTGGTCAAAGAAAACCAATGACATTTAGATTTTTAAGCTTAGAAACTTAAATGAAGTTTACTAACACATATGAGACATATAAACCATTCTAATTCTAGCCCGATCTTCACTTGGCTTCTTGGCTTTGCTAGGACAGAGGGATATAAATTAGTCACATCCATTCATTTGTCTCTCTTAACTTTAAGCCAGATCACTTTCTTTTGCCCCAAAGATTTTATAAACAATCCTAGAATCACAAAAATAGGTGATATAACTCAAGAGTGATTAGGAAAAATTAGTAGAGGAAGAGATTTGTTGTTGTTAAAGTAGGGTCCAACCTGTCATGAAAATAGAATTAAACTATCATTCTCACTAGTAATTATATTACTAATATAATTCTATCACACTCTTAAAAAGGATACAAATAGGTAATTTAATTTCTAATCATAAGTTCTACCAAGCACATAAAGAAATGAAATACATTTTACTTTATAGGGAAATTTCAATACTGTTCTTTTTCAATAGTCTTTTATTTGTTCTTCAAGGAAATAACAAGTTGCTCTCCTTACCTGTTTAATATTTAAAAAAGCCCAGAGCTGACTTCCAACTTCCACAATTGCAGTTTGTTGTCCAATAGCCAAAGTTTCACCAGAAGAATTACATACAGCAAGCAAAGCAGAAAGTGTAGTGTTCTTAAGGGGAGAGAAAGGGAAAGACCCTGAGTTTATATACTTGTTTTTGGAGAATTTCAGAAGTCAAACCACTCAGAGGTTATAAGAGTTCATAATAACTCTTCACAAAAATCATGTGAAATAATATTCCTAAGAGCCAAAGCCATCTTTTCAGCTATTTCTTTAATAAAATAAGCCTATTTTATTAATAGAAAAAATTAAAAAAAATTTAAGTATATTTTATAATTTACCTTTATTATTTTATGTACAAAATCATCTGCTTTGTTTTTCTAAATCTCTCTCCCCCTTTACAATGAAGATAAGTAACTTGAAATGGAAATAGCATTATATTTTAATAAGTTTGATAAAAATGGTCAGTATGGGAGGGATTGTGGGAAGATGGCATCAGACTAACAGGCAGAGCTCAGTGCTCTCACAAAAACAATGGAGGAAGAGCCAAAAGCTGTTTGAAGGACCTGCTTTGGGGGTCAGCAGTCCAGGGCAGTGCTACAAAAATTCCAGGAGAGTGAGAAATTGAGAGATGAAGAACCCAAACCAAAAAACTTGAGTTACCAAGCCCCCTTGGTAGCCTGGAAGGGCTCCCCTTCCCCACCCCCAAGCTGTTAAGCTGGGGTAAAACTCCTGGCTCACTGAAGCTGACTGAGAGGGGAACTGACATAGTGTTCCCTGACAGCCATTTCAAGAGAAAAGGGAAAGAGAGTTGGGGGACTTTTCTTCAGTGAATTAGGCTAGTAGAGCCTTCCTTGAATCTCCATTCCAGATATTCAAAATAGGAAGGGAAGAAAGCCGGGGCTGAAACACCTCCTTGGAAAGGTGTGCCGATGAGCGCCATCTGCTGACCAGTCTGGAAGCTGCATGGACAAAAACTCTTATCTTTGTATCCTAATCCCTGGGAGAAAATCTGTGCCTCATTAGTGAGTCCCTGACCCAATTTTGATAACTTAAGCTGGGCATTTTAAAGACTTAGAATAAGTTGAACCAAATGTCAAAGAAGAGCTGTTAAAAAAAATAGACGAGAGAAATTAACCATCAAAGTAAATTCACCAACATATTCAGATGCCTAGATATCAGCAAAAAATTACAAGCCATACTAGGAAAAAGGAAGACATGGCCCAGCGAAAAGAACAAACCAAATATCCTGAAGAGATATAGGATTTAAGACAGTAATAATCATACAACTCTCCTAAATCAATTTTAAAAATTTAAAGAATTTATGACTAAAGAAATAAAAGTTAATAATAAGACACTGGGGGAGCATAAAGAACAATTTGAAAGCCTGGAAAAAAAAGAAACAGAGCTCATGAGAATGACAGACATGATGGATGAGATTAAAAATACATTAGAAGGACATTTGTCCATTAGAGCATATTTTAATTGCTCAGACAGAATTAGTGATTTTGAAGATAGAACAGCTGAACTGGAAAAGACAGGAGAAGAGAATGGAAAAGATGGAACAGAGTCTCAGGGAATTGAATGACAACACAAAATGTACAAACGTTTGCATTACCAGTGTCCCAGAAGGAGAGGGAATAGAAAAGGGGCAGATAGAATATTTGAGGAAATAATGAGAACAAACTTCCCAACTATTATGAAAGACACAAATATCAATATCCAAAAAGGACAATACACCCCAAACAATAAATCTAAAAAGAACTACCAAAAGACACCTACTATTCAGAATGACAAATATCAGAGATAAAGAGAAGAGTCTGAAAGCAGCAAGAGAAAAGCAAAGCATCACAAGGGAAACAACAGGATTAAGTGCTGACCTCATCAGAAACCATGGAGGTGAGAAGAAAGTGGTATGATGCTTTTAAGGTATCAAAAGAGAAAAACTGCCAGCTAAGAATTCTGTATCCACCAAAACTGTCCTTCAAAAAGAAGGTGAAAAAAAAAAAAAAATGATGGTGAGTGCAAAGTCTTCACAGACAAACAAAAACTGATAGACTATGTTATCAAAAGACCAAAATTACAAGATATACTAAAGGAAGTGCTGCAGCTTGAAAGGAAAACACAAGGGTGAGAGACTTGGAGAAGAGTGTAGAAATGACAATTATTAGGAAGGGTAAAGTATAAGAAGACAAACAATAGAACAATAGGACAGAGAACCGAAGGACAAAATGGATGAAGTAATGCCTTTCAGTAATAACACTGAATGTTAATGGCTTGAACTCCCCAACCAAAAGACATAGACTGACAGAATGGATAAAAAAATATGAGCCATCTATATGTTGTCTACAAGAGACCCACCTCAGACCTAAGGACACAACCAGGTTAAAAGTGAAAGATAGGGAAAAGATACACCACACAAATAGTAACCAAAAAAGAGCTGGAGTAGCGATACTAATATGGGACAAAATATATTTCAAATACAAAACTTATGAGGGATGAAGGTCATTATATATTAAAAAAAAGGGGGCAATTCACCAAGAAGAAATAACTATACTAAATATTTATGCACCTAACATGAGTGCCCCAAGATACATGAAGCACACACTGGCAAAACTGAAGGGAGAAATAGATGTCTCTAAAATGATCGTTGGAGACTTCAATATACCACACTCAGTACTGGATAGAACATGTGGACAGAGAATAAAGAAACAGAGAACTTGAATAATATCATAAATGAACTAGACCTAACAGACATCTATAAAGGATGAACCTCAAAGCAGCAGGATATATATTCTTTTGAAATGCTCATGGATCTTTCTCCAAGATAGACCATATGTTGGGTCACAAGACAAGTCTAAATAAATATAAAGAGATTGAAATTATACAAAAACACTTCCTCCGTTCTTAATGGAATGAAGCTGGAAATTAAAAATGGACAGAAAAAGGGAAAATTCATAAATATATGGAGAATAAACAACACACTTAAATAATCAATGGGCCAAAGAAGAACTTACAAGAGCATTCAGCAAATATCTTGAGACAAATGAAAATGAGAACACCATATATCAGAAGAATGCAAAAATGAACACAGCAAGAACAAGCAGAAAGGGGGGGGGGGGATATATAATAAATAAATAATAAATCTTAAAAAAAAAAACCTCATGTAAAACACAAAATATGGGTGATACTGCCTATATGACTTTTTTTTAAATAAAATATACATATCAATATACTAGAAAGAAGGAAACAATAGTAGCTATGTAAGGCAGGAGAAGCACAGAGAGATAGAGAGGTGATGATTTTTGTTTGATTTTTTACTATTATTGGAATAATGAAAGTGCTCTAAAGAATGATTGAAGTGATGAATGCACAGATACGTGATTATGTCATATACCACTGATTGTACACTTTGGATGGACTTATGCTTTTGATGAGTGATAATGCTTTTATTCCATTATACTTCAACAACTACCCCCAAAATTATGAAATTACCATATAACTTTTTATTTGAGATTTACCTATTTCCTTTACCAAATAAACATGTTCAATGACCTGCTAAACTAAAATTATGGTATTATCCCAAAATTGTATTCAATTTTAGAAAATTGGTGTTTTTAAAGCAGGGAGTAGAGGTGGCTCAAGCAATTAGGCACCTCCCTCCCACATCACAGGTCCAGAGTTCAGTTCCTGCTGCCTCCTAGAGAAACAGGGAAGACGAACAGACATATCAAGTGCAAGTGCAAACAACGAGGGGTAGGGAGAAATAAATAAATCTTTAAAAAATAAAATAAAATTGGCGTTTTTATTTTATCTACTGTAAATTTGTCTTTATTTTAGAAATCAGTACACATTAAATGCAAAACCTGAACAAATCTAATG
>PVKH010033598.1:0-11979 GCA_004027955.1 Chaetophractus vellerosus | reverse complement strand
AAAAACACCACCTGTACTATATTTTTATTTACATTTTTATATGTTTTTCTAGTTCTTTCTTTTAGCCCATTGTTGCGTTTTTACTTTCCATGTGTCTTCTATTAGTAGCAAATTATTAGGTTTTGTTCTTTAATACAATCTAAGACACTATATTTTAATACATTGATTTAAGTCATTTACCTTTGTGATTGAAATCATTATGCCTAGTTTGACTTCTGTTATCTTCTTTTTTGGGTTTATGGTAATTGTTTTCACTTACTTTTTTCCTTTTGTAGTTTTGTTAGGTAGATTATGTTTTATTTACTTTGGGATTTTTGTGGGTTTTTTTTTTTTTGCAGTGATTTGGAAGATAATACAATGTGTTTATACATTTTATTGCGGCTATCTCACAGCTTCCTAAGGCATTTTCAGAGTTATATTTATCTCACTGAGAGACGCAGTTAAAAATTTCTACTAAGATTGTTGACATGCCAATTTTTCCTTGGAATTGTCAGTTTTTTCTTTGTGTGGTTTGGGGCAACAGTAAAAATTGTGTCAATAATAGCAACAATAATTCCAATGTTTATTATGCCAGACACCATTGCAAACACATGGAACTACCTCCTGGGCTACATTGTTTGGCACAATGAAGTTCAACATTATTATAACCTCCTGGAGAATTTTTCCATTTTTCCTCGTGTCCTTATTCTTTTTATTATAAATAATGCACTTTGCCTTATTCTAATACAATACTGATATCACTATGACTGGTTTTCCTTATGTCTTTTTCTATACTTTTTTTCTTTCTCCGTAATTATGGTTAAGTGTGTCTCTTCTTAGTAGCTTATTGCTGGATTTTGTTTTACCTTCTCATTTGACAATATGTCTTCAAACAACAAATACTGAATGCCCACACGATTCCTACTCTCAAGAAGTTTTGAGGAAAGAAAGAAAGGAATTGGAGAAAGGCCTGAAGGAAGAAAAGTGAAGAACAATTGACAGAAAAATAGAAAGAATGAGTGAATGAGAGTGGATGAAAAAGTAAGAGATGAGCTCAATGTCTTTTAAGTCCTCATATCTCATTGATCAGCAACAGCTCTTTCCTATGAAAAATTCTCTTCCTGTGAGTTCTCTTACTGACTTATTTATTAATTACTTGGCACATCTGCAGCCTCAAAATGGGATAACAACTTTGAGATTATATTTTAAGATCACAAATTTCTCTAAATTCTACTGATATTGCGCTACTTGCTATAGTGTGATTTTTTGTTGTATGTAACTTTCTTTTCTGCTTGCATAGCTTCTAGAGTTCCTTTTTTTTATTATTATAATATAAAATGGTATTGGGTTTGGTTTGATAAATTCGGCCTACACATTGGTAAGCCCTCTTAAGTTTCATTCAAGATCTGGAGTTTTTACTTGTGTGTGCTTTGTTTTTAAATAATGTATCTGATTTTTCTTTAATTTAATGTATTTTTCTTCTTTTCTGGGAAGTTCCTTCCAGTTACTGCTCCATTTTCATGTTGTTGTTTTTCACAGTAAAGATTTTCAAAAGAATTCTCTATATTTCATGTCTACACTTCCTCACATCCCATTGTTTTTAAAACCCACTTCAAATGGGCTTTTGTCTCTACCATTTCACTAGAATTGCTTTTATCAAGGTTTCCAATGATCTTTATTTTGTTTTCCACTCTCATTAGCAGGGCACAGTTGAGCTCGTGATACTGTCTTGCCTTGGTCTCCTGACACCACAGCCCCTAACACTGGAGATATCCTTAATTCCCATCCCTCAAATCAATTTCTTCAATCCATCAGCAATTCCATCGGTTCTACTTCCAAACAAATCCTTTTATTTTTTCCAGTTTTCACTATTTTGCTCACCCCATCAGCTTAGTCTAAGCTACCAACCTGCCTCACCTGGTTTATTGCAACAGCCTCTTAACCCATCTCCCGGCTTCTACTTTGGCATCCTTATTTCCATTCTCCATGCAGATGGGGTACCTCACCTGCTATTGCTCCAGACTAAAAGCCCACAGGGTCCTACTTCTGATACGTTCTTTACATCCTTTCGTTTCACACTGTTCTCCTGCTGACATTGGATAACTTTTTATTCCTCTGGCAAGCCTGGCTGAACTCATTCCTCCTTAGCGATTTTCTTTGAACATTCTGTTTCCTTTCTCTTTGCAGCTCTGTCGCTGGCAAGTTCTTTTCATCTAGGTTTCAGTTCAGTGAGGGCTTCCTATCATGTCTATCACCCAGTTTGATTTTCTTTGTAGGTCTTGCCATTTATAATTATTTAAGTTCTGTTGTTCAGGGTGCTTGTCACTGCCGAGAATGGCAGTTGGCACATAATGGGCGAACACTCGATAAGCGTGTGTTGGATTTTAATTCTGACCTTTTGAATCTGTCCTCCATGTCAACTTCTTTGAGAGGCCTCCTCGGTTAAGAAACACTGGCCAGACAATAAATGACTATTCCTACAGCTCGAGGTCAAAGACTGTGGCAGAGTCTGCAGAGGATCTGGTTCCTGACACCAACCCTCTAGCAGGAAGGAGTATATATGCTTCTATAAATTTATTCATTCTACAACTTAATATATCCTACAGATGAAATGCTATTTTTCTCTCATTACAATTGCACTGATGATCCACATTTCAGGAATTTTGTATTTTAGTAGAAAATCAAGATGGGCTACTTGATGCTTCTATTTACCCTCATTTCACTGGAAACCATTTAGGACTTAATTGGCAAATCTATTTACTTTTAAAACTTTAAAAGGAAAAGCTTCTGTTTTTCATAGTGTCATCAAATGCAAGCATTTTAAAGTATCCCCATAGATAATATATTGGTAATAATAATGCAAGGTCTTCTCTGGAAAATATCCAGATGTTGAGAATAATTTAATATTAAAACCAATATTTTAACAAAAGATGAATTAGGAGATCCCTTATCTATCTTTGTGCATGTTTGTTACATTGTGACCAGTAGCTCTTAGAGTTTTGAATCACTGGTTTCTTTTGTTCATTTGGACTCACAAAATATCATTTATACTGTTTATTTAGCAATAAAACCTTTTTTAGTTATGTAAATTTTAGTTTTTAAGAAAATTTGTTATACTGCTAAATATTACAATTTATGTTTATTTAACATTCCCATCAAAATGTTAGTTTTAAATTTTTTTAGCTGTCAGAGAATCCTTCTTCAAAATTTATTCAAGAAATCCAGAATATAAAGATAACTGATGTGGAACACAAAGCAAATACTGTTTTAGACATAGTTAAAATTATATGGTATTATACTGATTGATGACTACTTTGACATTAAGCATTTTTACTTACAGGGTCTCTTTTTATTGATTTATATTTTATAACTATTTAAAGATCACACAGCACCGACAAGTTGATCTCTAAATCTAGTAGTGACCTTTGGTCCAAAGCAATAAAATTTAAACTTCACCTGGCCTATCAAAGAGAACATTTTATCCCCATAACAAATGTGTAAGGTAGCATTCCCATACTGGAAGGTCAGAATACAATGACATTAACAATTTTTTGTTTAACAAAACCCTCAAATCGGAGACTTATTTTTACCCTTCGTATATGCTTGCTTCAACCAGCTAATAAAATATCTTTGTTGATATCTGTTATGCCTCCTGTAAATAATCCCCTAAGATCTTGTGGAGAATCACAAACTAATCTGAAAAAGTATAATTATCTATTAAAATGCTATGCCCTCCATTTGTACCTATTAGGACATTTTAAATATAAAGCTTTAACTCTGCGTTTTTCAACTCTTGAGGCACCTGTTCTTTTCTACAAGGTTTTATAAATTATATAGGCACTAAGCGCTGTCTGCTGATGGTATATATTAATTACATACTTCACTCACATATATACTGCTGTTTTATAAATGTATGTGGATGTGGTGGTGATGAAAGACTGAAAGTAATTTATGTCATTTTATATTTTCTTTATGATACTGAATTTAACTAATATATGATAGTACATGACATTTTAGTGTTAAAATCAGACTTTTTAAATATGAAAAGTGCTCTGGAATGTATATAAAGAAGACTTTAGGCAATATGAATCCCTAAACTGCTACAGAATCTAAAAATATATTTTAAATGTGTTAAAATATATTTTAAAATGTGTTAAAAAGATAGTTGAGTTGAGGAAATGCTCAGATGCTAGATATAAAGATGAAACCAGAGTCCAAGAGGCGAGCTGGAGTGATTCCGTGTGGCCCAAGGAACATCATACCCAGGTAGAGATTGTACAACTGTCCCAGGAGTTCAGGGACCCAGGACATTGGCAAGAGAAGAGAATTAAATTGAGACCCTGGATAAAACTGGAGCCTTGAGGGCCTATCCCATCTGTGAAAAGGGAACTAGAAAATTTCCTTCCACTAGTTTATGGAAACAGAAAGAGAACTTTATTGTTTTTGACTAGTGCTCTGGACGGGGAATACCTCCTATGAGGAATAAAAACCCAAGAGGAAATCTAAAGCCAACAAATTAAGAAGAAAAAGGAAAAATGGTCACAGACCATGGAAAAGAAACTCCTGGAATCAAACAAAAGCAAATGCAAAAATGGGAACACTTGCATAATTCAAGTAAATGGGACTGCCACTGAAAAAAACCCCTACTGTAGATGAGCTCATAATAAAAAATTTACCAGTCGCCATGGTGATGGAGTCACCATAAGAAACACTCAATAGACGAGTGAGCATGGGCATGAGTTCTGCAACTAGCAACTAGAAAAAACTGAACAAACTCTAAAATGAAACCTTAAAAATGCTTAGAATATGGAAGAATATCTAGTCATTAAAAAATGAACCAAACAAAACTTCTAGAAAGAAAAAAACCCACATATATCCCATTAACTTAAAAATCCAGTGGCTTTATGAACAATAGATTGGCCATAAATGAAAAGAGAGTTAAAAATCTGGATTGCAGATTTGACAAAATAACTCAGAAGTAGCACAGATAAATAAGGCAGTAGAAAATATGACAGAGAAGTCAAGAGGCATGGTGTGCTCCCACATGTAATTAACAGGAGTTCCAGAGGAGAGAAGAGAAAGGCATTATTTGAAGAAATCAGGGTGGAGAATCCTCCATAATTGAAGGTATGCCTTGGCAGATTGCTGAACACAGGACTAAGAAGTGAGATTCAAGAGTTAAATGCATTGCTAAGATTAGATAAGCATTCACTGGGAAAAAATTGATATTTAATAATCATCACCAATTATGGTGGGTTAAAAAATGGAGCCATAATATTAGAAAGCAAGGAAGATGAGAGGAAGGTGATCTGAATCAAAGTAAGGTCCTTGCATAGATAGGAATGAAAAGTTATTGATTAACTTTAGATTTAATTAAGTCAGTTAAGCATATCAAAGTTTAAGGATACCTGCTAAGAGAATAAAAATATACTTAATTTCTAAGAGAAGTAGAGGGAATGGAATAAAGCTCTTTCAATCCAACAGAAGGGAAAAAAAGATTGAGAGTAGAAAATGCATAGGATGAATCCAAATATATAAGTGATCATAATAAATGCATGATACATTGAATTATGTAGTTAAATATTATCAAGAGAGCAAAAATATATTTTATTTATAATTTGTCTATAAGAGACATACTCAAAACATAATGACAGAGAAAGGTGGAAAATAAAGATACTAGAAAATACTGGTTTGGTAATATTAATATCAGAAAAACAGACCATGCTAAAATCCATTATTAGCAAGAAAAAAGTCATTCATAATGACAAAGGACAATATGGTAGTTCTGAATCATCAATTCTCAAAATATAGGAAGCAAAACTTGTCAGAATTGTAAGGAAAATTAACATAAAAACAGAAAAATATGTAGAGTGGGAGATTTTAATACATTGCTCTCACATTTCGATAGTTCAAGTAAACCAAAAATAAGACAACATATTTAACAACCTTCATCTAATTTTAAAAAGTTTTTAAATTTGTTATAAAATGTAAAAATGTATACAATGAAAAGATTCCCTCTCAATACTGTCCCCCATTTACCCAGTTCCACTTGACTGTCCCCCCCGCAAAAGATAATTGTTACCCATTTCATATATTTTTTAGTATAATTTTATGTACATATGACAAAAAACACTGTATAATATTTCTCTTTACACTTTTGATATATAAAGTAGCTTTTGTATATTTTATCCACTGTTTTATATCTTGTTTTATCCCCTTAATATAATGTCTAGAAGATCTTGCCATATTTTTCCTTTTTATTGCTGCATAGTATTCCCTTCAAGGAATCACCTATTGATGAGTGTTTGAATAGTTTCCAGTCTTTTGCTGTGGCAAATATTGCTGATATGAATAATTACTGCCAAATAATTTCACATATGTAAGTACAATGTAGGGTAAATCCCTGGAAGTGGAACTGCTGTATCATATGGTAAATATATTTGCAATTTTTATAGGTATTGTCAAATCATACTTGATAGGGATTGTATCAAATTTTATTCCCACCAACAATAAATGAGAATGTCTGTTTTTCTGTTACCTATCCAAGGAGAATGTTATAAAAATTTGATTCTTGACAATATTATAGGTAAAAATAGAATTTTAGTGTTGTTTTAACTTGCATTTCTCTTACTGTAAGAGAGGTTAAGCACCTTTAAAAATATTTTGGAAAGCCATTTGTGTAGTCTTTTCTGTGAATTGCCTTTTCATAATGCTTTGCCATTATTTTTCTACTGAGTCTTTGGTCTTATATTTAGGAGTACCTTATATTAGAGCGATTAATCCTTTGCATGTGATACAAGTTTTAAAGTTTTCTTTTGTCATACAAATTTTTGTGTTTTTTAAAATTTATTAATCTTTTATGATTTCTGGATTTTGCGTGATCATTGGAAAAGTGTCCTCCCATTTTATGAGAGATAAAATGGAAACAATTAGCAAAGAAAGTGTCTAATTCTAGTATTTTCATGGTTTCTTTGCACTGAAATCATTAGTCCAATTATATTTTTTCTTGCTGTAAGGTGTGAGATATGCTTCCAACTGTAATTTTTTTCCAGATGGCTATACAGTACCAATGTATTCTTTTAATATTTTTTTACTGATTAAATGTTTCATCTTATCATAAAGTCCATTCTATTTATGGCTTTTCTGTTCTGTTTCATTGGCTTGTTTTTTGTTTCCATGAACTGGTACTATTTTGGCTAAATTATCATAACTATGTAATAGATTCTTATTACTTTCCTTCTTTAAGAAGACTTGCTTACTTTTCCACATGAAATTTAGACATAACTGGTCTATGTACATAACACTGTATTCAACATTTAGATAAAACATATTCTTTACAAGCATTCATAGGCTATTTCAGAAAACAGAATATCTAACAAGACTACAAAGCAAGTCTCAAGAAATTCCAAAATATCTAATGCCATATATATCAGATTTTCTGACCAAATTTAAATAAAATAACAAGTCATTAATTAAAAGACAACTAAACTTCCCCCCCTCCCCGGTAGATTTGAAAATTTAAGAACACTTTTTAAATTACTCACAGATCAAACAGAAAATCATTATAGAAAGAATATATTAAGAATTGAATGACAATGAAATTACTTAACCTTAAAAAAATAGAAACATTCTCACTTAGCTGCTTTTTAAGAATAGAAAAAAAAGAAGGAAAGCTATACAACTTACTGTATGAGGCTAGCATAGCCTTAATTCTAAAATGAACGGAGCAGGTGTAGCTCAGTGGTTGAGCCCCTGCCTTGCATGTACACAGTCCGGGGTTCAATCCCCGGTAGCTCCCCCAAAAAAGAAAACAGTAAAATGAGGCAAAGACAGTTCAATCTTTGTCACTGAAGTAAAAATAAAGCACTAGGAAACTGAATTTCAGCAGCATGTTAAAAATCATGACCAAATAGGCTGTATTGCAAACATGTAAGTATAATTCAACAGGTTTACAAAATGTCACAAGTTTACATTTTTTAGATTAAAGGAGGAAAAATGTGATCATGTTAATAGAAGCAGGGAAAACATTTGATAAAATTCAAAGCCCATTTATGAAAAAGTAAAAACTCTAGCAAAAACTTATAACAAATACCATATTTTATGGTAAAACAGTAGGAGCATCTCTATATGGTTAGGAAGCAAGCTGTTTTCATTTTTTTCAGTATTATACTGAAATATAGTTAATATATTAGTTATACTAACTAATGCAGTAAAACAAGAAAAATATCTAAGTATGAACACTGCAAAGGGAGAACTACAATTGCTCTTATTCGAGATAATTTCTACGTAGTACACCCACAGAATCTACAAACAATTTTAATTAGTACGACAGTTCAAAAACTTGTTGTATAAAAGATCAACTCACTTAAAATAATAGCATTCCCATTCAGCAGCACAAACAACATAGAAGGTGTACCAAGCAAGAAACAAAAACGCCATCATGCTCACAATAGAAAGAAACAACACAAAATAAACTTGTTAAAGTACCTAGTAATAAAACTATCAATAGATACTTAAGATATTTGTGGAGAAAATTACAAAAGAGTATTGACAAATGGAGGACAGGAATAGTCTTCTATGAAGATGGATATAGTGACTTTGTTCATGTTCGGATGGCGATTTTACCCAAATTAATCTATAAATTCAACATGAATTCAAGGCAGACTTTCTATTTTCAAAAGATCTTGAACCTTTGGAGGATGAGTGACATTCCTGAAATCTCATATCAAACAATGACAGAGTGAGAACCCAAATCTAGTATCCTCTCCCACTGAATTGCTTGCCCCTCTTTCCTATCTTGGATGGCTAGCTGTTTTGACTACAAATACTGATGACCCTATGTAGATGGAAGATATTCATTACTGAGTAATAAGTCTAGACTTGGAAATGGAGAATAAATTTATTTTATAGAATAACCTTATTTTAAGTTACTGTCAAAAATGCTAACAAGACAGCTAAAGGTCAGTTGAGAGCAGATCTAGAATTTATGCACACTTAACCTTTATTATCCAGGAATTGTATGGTTTCTAACTGTAGCAGTCAATGAGTGATACTTTCAAGTGCAATAAATAAAAAAGCGATAATCCCTTGTTTTATAGCTTTGAACATTCCCTCTCTCCATCGCTTGTCATACAGTTAAAGAAATTTTCTAAAACTTTTAAGCTAGCATTTTCTTTTCTTAGGCCAGAGGAGATAATAAAGAACAAAATATGTATTAAAGTATGTCTTAAAAGTTTCCCTTGCCTTTATCACATTTCTGAAAAATGCTTAAAAAATGGTATAATTTGGTCGGCAGTAGAGAGGGAATAATTAGATTCTGCGATAACAAGTCTTCAAAAATGGAGAAGGGAGAAATATATGATAGGACTGGAAAGTCCTGGCAGAGTCTTAGAAATTGAGACAGAATTAGAAAGAGATTATTTGTGGCTTTAACCACTGGTATTAATGATAAAACATGGCTTTTTTTTTTTAACAAAAATTGTCCCTGAATAAGATAATTTAATGTGAACTTCAATATACTCAACCAAGTAATTAGAATTAAAGAGGTTAGGAAAGGATTAATTCAGGTGAAGTTAATGCCATAAAGCAATTTTAAGAATAATTTATAATGATAGCAGTACTGGCTGTCTCTTATATCAGCACATCATTTTGTTATGTATATATTTTGCAGGGATTAGTCAGAAACTTAATAAAGTCCTTTATGTTCCAGATTTCTCATATTTCATCATCAAACTTTACTTAGGAAATTAAAGCAAAAAATATACCGAATAGCTACCATGCCATGTACTGTGCTGAGTGTTTAAGGAGAGATGGTGATGGTGGTTAGGAGGTAAAAATGAAAATATGTTCAAAGAAATATGACTTCTTTTCTTGGAGTAATGTTTTAATATCACCAGGGTAATGAATGAATGGATGAAGGAAGGAATGACAACCTTCCTTTATGGAGAGCAGCCCTGGACCCACATCTGTTACTTGTATGGACGGAGCTACACAGCTTTCAAACTCTTTGGTGGAAAATTACTGAACCTCTCTGGGCCTTAGCTTATCATTTGCAAAATGATACCTAATTCACAGGATTATAATAAGGATCAAATGAGATAATGTGTGAGAAACGATGTTAATTCCCTCTGTATTCTCTAAAGAGAAAATAATACAATCACAAAATGTTAACTGTAGTTTCAAGTCAGTGCATGATTAAATGCCAAACCAGTGGTACTGACCAAAGCTGTACAGAAAGAAGCCCTGATTTAGAGAAAGGAGAAACAATTATGGGCTGGGATGAATGGGAAAGGTTTCACAGGGGAGGGGGGCTTTGGTAAGCCTTGTAAGATGAGATGGGATGAGCATTCTGGACGAAGGACACACCTTGAGCAGAGATGTTAGGATAGAGTGACCAGTGTGGCTTAGATGGCCCGAGTTGGGATGTACTGGCAGGGAATGCTGGAGGGGCAGGAAGGAGCCTTCTGGGCCAAGGTGGGTCTGGACCTTTATATTTTATGTGAGGAAGCCAAAGGTGGTTTTCAAGTAAGACACTGACATGAGTAAATAACCACTTAAGAATGAAAAGTCGGGCAGTGGAGTACAGGTTGAAATGGGAAGATCAAAATGTAGCAGTCAATTTCTGGGGGTCAAACGATAAGCTAATGGACGACAACAAAAATTCAAGTGTGAAGTGATAGGGTTGTAATATTGGCCTACAAGTTTTGTGGAAAATGACAGGAGAATGTCATAGATGAGTCACACTATTGAGTGACTAATACGACATGGAGAATAAAGAAAAAGATGAACGATACCTAGGTTTCCCACATATGGGACACATTAAATGGTGTCAACATTGTCAGAATCTGAGAGCTTGGACTGGGAGACAGGTTCAGTGTCACAGGCCATAAATTCACTTTCAGATGTAGATGGACGTGGCCAACTATTGGAGATACAAATTTTGCATTTCAGAAAAGGGTCAGTACTAGAGAAGCAGATTTCAGAGTTACTTGTATAAAGATCATGGACTGCATAAGAGTATAAAGCAAGAAAAGTCTTGAGAGACTTTGAGGACTGTTTTCAGGTAGAACAGGAAGATACAGAGGATTCGGTGGTCAGGGAGTTAAAAGAATCATGCAAGGATAACCGAGTATTAATGAGTTTTACATTAAGGAAAAATACAGGGTGGGAGGCTCTGCTAACCTATTAAAAGTGAAGCAAATTTTAATTGGAAATATGAAAACTTGGCAGAATATATGAAATCAGGTATATAAATTGTGAAATGCCAGTTTTGGTACAAATTGTTTTGTGGCCATAAAAAACCTGTTTTTCTTCTTCAATGGGATAGAAATGCCTACAAAGGAACTTGGAGCACATCTCAAGGAATATGTTCCCTCTTCCCAAATATTTCAGTCCTTCTAGGCCGAAGACATGGTCTCTTAGTTTTCCAGGGCTGCTGTAACAAAGGACCATAGACTAGCTGACTACAAACAGAAATTTGTCTCCTAGTTCTGCAGGCTGGAAGTATGAAAATAGTGTCGGCAGGGCTGTCCTTCCTTTGATAGGGGATTCAGTCCCTAACACATGGTTTGGCAAACCTTCAGATATGGAGGGTCGGGTCCCTGAACCCTATTCTTTGGGCTTCCCTGGAGAAGCATGTCTGTGCGACACTGGAGGTCCTAAGCAGGCGAGAATGACTGGAAAGACCGTCTTGTTAAAAGTATCTCCACCAACTGATCAAAGCTTCACTCCACTGTGTTTTAGAAACGAAAAACTTTCTGAAATGTTTTGGCTCGCATGCTGTTTATATCGTGCGGAATAACTATAATTGGATAATCGAATTGCTCTTTTCCAAGTACTGAAAGAACGCAGTGTTTCACCGGGTTGAGTGTAAAGAGGGGTAATTTTGGTGCATGGATCATTTCAGTGAGGTAGGTGGAGGTGGGGGAACCACTTGTGAAAGGTTTCAGAGGATATGACCGAAGTACCAAAAACAGAAAGCACACCAACTAGCCTGCTCAA
>PVKH010033597.1:0-11986 GCA_004027955.1 Chaetophractus vellerosus | reverse complement strand
TAATAATGATGATGGCTAGCATTTACTGAGCAATTGCTATATGCCAGACATTAAGCTAATTGTTTTACATGCATTATCTCCTTTAATCCTTAGCATAACAATGAGAAATAGGCATTATTATAAGATACTTTTAAACTTCATTTAGTTTTATTTCTTAACTTCAATACTTGTAGAATTTGTTTCCAAAAGTTCAAATCATACATAAATATATGAATAGGAATTGAAGTCCCTACAATAATATCACAATTTGATACATGTATTACTAGACTTATGCTTATACAAATACACATGGTAGCATAACAAACTGGCATTCTTGTTTTTCAACCTTTTTTCCACTTAATACATTGCAAGTGCGAAACCTGGAAGAGAAGAGAGGGACCAACAGATGCTGTCATGTGCTTTGCCATGTGACAGAGGAGTCCAGGATCGCTGGCAGCTTGTCTTCTGGAGGAAAGCATTACTTGATGATGCCTTATTTGGAAATTTTTCTCAGCCTCAAAACTGTAAGCTTGTAGGTTAATAAATTCCCATTGTAAAAGCCAAAATACACACACACACACACACACACACACAATCTTTCACCAGGAAAATATATATATATTGCAAGCATTACTCCCTGTCAGCATATATAGATTTTAAAAGCTGCATAGTTATACACTGTCTATCTGCAATACAATTCAAATATCCTGTATTGATAAAAATTTACTTTGTGTTATCTCTTTTGCAATTATAAACAATGCTGCACTGAACACCTTTGTTCATATATCTGTAAGCACTGAAAATAGAATTTTTGTGAGATAGATTCCTAGATAGGCTCACTGTTAAATCTTGAAGAGGCTTCTATAGAGTTTGTGCTAATTTTCACTTCCACAATTTGCATGCATTTTTATGGATGATAAAATGGAGACTTGAATTGGATGAGTAATAAGCCCAAAGTCATATAGTTAGAAATAGTACCCCAATCTGGACATAGTCTGGATTCCCAAACTTATGTTCTTGACTGCTCACTCCTATCAAGTGACGTTGAGTATCTCTTGTGTGATGTCTTTTGTTCAGCCTGGGCACCAAGAGTCAGAGTATCTTTCCACTCCAGCTAATTCCCAATAGCCTCAATTTATAAACTGGCCCTGTAGCAGGTAAATAAGCAGGTTATGGAAATGCAGTCAGGAGCAAGCTTGTGTGATGGAAGTCTGGTGAAGATTCAGGACTGTGCTAAGGGTAAATGTTAAGGAAAATGGGGTCAGTTTCACACATCTGGGAGAGTGTTGCTGAGGGATCTGAGATTCTGAATTTCCTTTGCCTTTGTCTTTAGTTCCATTCACCTGTTTATACTGAATGTTTACCTCAAGTGATCACAAGGGCTTTCAGAGAACAGAAACAGGTAGATTTCATTAATTTTCAGTTATCTTTAAATTATTAAAATGCTTTGTGTTTTTCACTTTCAATATTTTCTTTGTCTACTGAAGAAGCTAATATGGCTGCAAGTAATGCCATGAAATTCACTGAAACGAAAAATTTCAGTGAGACCAATGTGATTTCATTCAAAGTCAGTCCATTCTGGCAGAGAGAATTTCATTTTCCTCACACTTTCTTTTCTTTTCATAAGGCACTCCTCTATCTCTGGTCTAAAATGGTTTCTTTGCAGGAGGTTGCCTTTAAAGGCCCTTTGCTGCCATAACCTATTTTTAGCACTCTTTTGTATTTTTATATCATGGTACTGTTCCACATCTTAAATTTTTCAAAGAGTAAGGCCATTTAATTTAATACTTCTTTCCTTCAGTCTTACTTTTAGATTTTCTTTTATGGACCATTAGGGTGGCTACTATAACTTGGAGCCAATGATAAATAGGTGGGCTTAGTGTCAGAAGACCAGGAGCATATCATTTCACCCCTCCAAGCCTCAGTTATTGCTTAGAGATCACATGGTTAAAGGTAAGGTATTGCTCTAGGTATTATTTTCACAGCACTCCCCATAGTCTTAGACAATATGATTATGATTCCTGGACTTATAGTCATGAAATGAAAGACAATTTTAAAACAAATGCATACATGAGTTGCAACCTGGTATCTTATAGCAACATGGGCTCAGGCACAACAGAAACTTTCAGCAAATGACTGCTTTATTACTTACACAGTACAGAGGGTCCAAAAGAAGAGGGAAAGAGATTCCCTCATGGGCAATGTGACAGTTTGAAGATTTTTGTGAATCCCAGGAAAGATCATGTTCTTAGAATGAATCCATTCCTATGGATTTGGGACCCATCAATTGCATTAGATTCAGTTAAGTCCTTTGATTAGATCACTCTTGATTGGATTGCTTTAGGGCCTTTGATTGGACTTCATCAGTGAGGCACGACTCAAGTTGGGTCTCTGCCTCTTGCTGGAGTCTTACATTAGCAGAGAACTGAAAGCAGAAACACACACAGAGAAAGACAGCTGCCATGTCTACCCTGCCATGTGAGAAAGGACTTCAGGGTTGCCTACAGAGAGACAGAGAAACCTGGAGAGGCTGAGAGAGAGGACAGAGGCTGTAATCAGCAGAGACTCTGACGCAATGAGGCCCCTGAAGAGGTTAGGCCCCAGAACAGCTCATCGCTGAAAGAGAAGGTGAGACTGGAGGAGAAGATAGAGAGAGACTGGCAGACTTGCCATTTTGCCTTGCTACATGGCAGGAGTCCAGGATCCATCAGCTGATTTTGCTAAGACAGCATCTCTGATGATGCCTTGATTTGGATATTTTCACAGCATCAGAACTATAAGATTTTACCTGGATTTTGTTCCCAGGAGCAGACTAAAACAGCCCGTCTCCCCAGGAGGCCAAATGCTCTGATCAGGGTGCTTTGGCAGCTCCACGCACCCACATTGTGTTGGAGAGGAGAAACCCTGTGCTATTGGAGTGTTGAGTACTTATGCACCCCAGGGGGAGGGGGCGCTGCCACTGAGAGTTCCTGCCATGATAAGCAGCTTGGGCTGCTTGTTCCTGGTTTGCGGGGTTTAAGTTCTGGTAGGGCTTTTCTATTAGATCTTTCATGGGCTGTAGAATGGAAACAGACTGAAACATCTGCACACAGTAGGAAAGGGGGGAGTAGAGGGATTAGGCAAGGATTGGGAGACGACCACTGAGTGTGTGTCAAGACTTCCTTTGTTAACTAAGAAAAGTTTTCTTTTAAACAGGGTATGACTGCTAACCAAATATATTTTCTTAACCTAGTAGAGGAACAGACTTCATTGCTCAGCATCTTTAGAATTTGCCCACTCTAAAAAGGGACCTTTTACCCCCCAGCGTTTCTATACTGATAGGCACACCCAACCACAGATAATTATTTACGAGTGTTTTCAGATAATTTAGTTGAATCATTTTATCTATTTAAAAATATAAGTATTTTCATTTATCTAAAATTATCAGCTATACAATTCTGTTATATATAATTACCTGCTTATTATATACATTTCTATTTGTTTATATATTTTTATAATTTGTAAGCACACCAACTAATACACATCTGCCTTCACAAAGTAATCCTTTACTAAATTACTTTGACTAGAGTTCTCTTTCTTACAGATAGATCTTAGCAATATTTGCTGAAGGAACATTTCTTTTAACAGGAAACAAACCTTCTTCTGAAAATTAGAAACCGAGACTGTCTAAATTTCCACAGCACTTGCAATAAGTTTTACATGAGTATAAAATATTTTGATCATATTTAACCCATATCTTACTCGAATTACCTCTAGCAAGATTTCAAATCCCTGTTGAAGTATTTATCAAGGGGATAATGCTTGCTTAGCTGGGATCAATCCCCCAAGGTCACGTAATGGGGTATAATGAGACATACACTGACTGACTTTCAGGAACTGTGGCTGTGGAGGGATTTCACATACCTAACTGGTGGGAGCTGGAGGAAAGCCCAGCTCCATTTGGGGAAATCCAGCTTACCTATAGAATATGAGAAACAAGTAATATGGACTTGACCCAACCTCTTCACTCAGAAATAGGTAGTCTTTTCTTGTTTCTAGGTGATAATAAACAGCTCCCTGAAATTCAGTGCTACCCCATTGTGAGCACTTTAGGTCCACATGGAACTGCCCACCTCTAACCACTTTTACTTCCTACTTTAATTAACAGTGTATTTAATAAAAATCCAAAAGTTATGTTGCCAATACGGATAGCCTCACTTTGCAAAAGATCACCCATACCTAGCAAGCGATGTTTCCTGGATTTTAGCACACTGGAGAGACATTTTGATTTTGCATTTTTTTTATTATAATTGATTTTATTTTATTTTCCCTCTTTTGTATTTTTTTGTTACATATCCCCCCACCTTTCTGCTTGTTCTTGCTGTGTTCATTTTTGCGTTCTTCTGTGTCTGCTTTGTCTCCCCCATTGAGGCGACGTGCTGAGTCAGCTCACCGCGCAGGCGGCTTGCCCCACTCGTGGGCGGCTCTGCTCTGCTCGTGGGCAGCTCTGCTCTGTTTGCCAGCCACTTGCCCTGCCCGTGGAGGCTTTGCCCTGCCCGTGGTGGCTTTTTGCCCTGCCCATGGCGGCTCTGCCCCGCCCACAGCAGCTTGCCCTCTCAAGGCAGTCTGCCCGCTCGGAGAGGCCCTGGGAACCAAACCCGGGTCCTCCCATGTGGTGAACTGGCACCCTATCCACTGGGCTACAGCTGGCCCCCTGATTTTGCATTTTAAAAAAATGTTTGAATTGGACTTCTCAAGGAAACTGAGAAGATGCCTGACTGCTAGTGAGCAAGTACTAGGCTTGCAATTCGAAGTTAGTGGGAGGGAGAAATGCTGCTTAATCATTCATGGGTTTCAATTTAGCTAAAGCTTATCTTTTTCCTAGACATTGTTTGAACTGAAAATTATTTGCAGTTTTTAATCTTCATGCATGTATCTAGAAACATTTCAGTAAAAGTTGGATTTATCTAGGTAATTATAATCAAGTGGGCTAGTTTTTTCCTAAAACATCTTTCATACCGGGTAGTCTTATTTTTGGTGTTTTTTTTTTTTTTAATTCCTTGCCTTTTCTCTTATTACCCATCCTGCTTTTCATAGGCATCCCCTAAATTCCCATGATAGTCAATGACCAGCTATGTGTTTGGATTCACATCCAGAATTAATCTCAAATCCAGGAGAAGTTTAAGACCTAATGCTCTAAAGATGTGATTGGTTTTATTCTTCAATCTTCATCTCATTTGTCTGACCCATTGATCATAGAAAAGTAGCCTAAGGCCTTTCTTGTGCTACATGGGTATATTCTTACTTTATTTTAACATAAAGGCCTTTGTGAGTCTAGAAGAGAAAAAGGGATAACTTCATGTGGAACATTACTTATCAAGTGATACTTTAATATTATATTTTAAGGATTTTTACATACTGCCATAAGTAGATAGTAGCAAAATATCTATTTTATGCTAATAGCCCTAGCTAGAAAAAATTATTGAGCTACTTTCCAGACTGAGCAAGATCTAGGGTCATTGGTGTCCAGTAGTAAGTGCATGTTTGAATGAGGCTAAGAAGGAAATGTCATTTTATGTACTCTCCTCATAGACACCAATGTCTAATCAGAGGAAGGAATATCTTCCATCCTGGCAAACTGGAAATCCCAGACAAAACTGTGTGCTTCATTTCAGAACGGTAGACAGAAATCATAACATGAGCTTGGGAATCCTATAATTGGGTCCATATCACAAATACCTTGGATCTTGTAATTGAAATTTCTTTTCTAGAACTGTGCATGAGTAGGGAGCATTCTCCATCTCTTCTCGTATCACAAATTCTCCAGTTAATATGGTCTACCACTATATTTCTGTAGAGGGAAAATAATTCCATATTCACATAGATCACTCTATGTTGTGAGCAGGTATCCCTACACTATCCTATGAGGTAGGTATAATTATCTGCATATATTTTTCTTACAGATGACAAAATTGAGGCTTGGAGTGGTCAAATAACTTTTCCAAAGTCTCACATTACTAAAAGAAAGAGCCAAGATTTTTACGTATCTTTGTGCCTCTACTTTTATAACTTCCTGCCTATTTTATTTGTAGTTCAGCTGCCATAACATGCACACAATGAGACAAAGAATAAATAATCTTTTGCTACTATCAAGTAAAACCAAAATTAAAAATCAAAAAACCAAGGTGAGATCTTGTATCTTACTGCATCTTTTCCATTCACTCACTTCCAAAACTATTTAATTGCAATTAACTCAAACAGTTTAAAGGAATCCAGAGTCAATATTTGTAACTGATTTTCAAGTTTTAATTGTGACTGTTTACCCTGTATTTCTGGATATCAGAAGGATCCACTGAACTGATTATAGGTGACTTTCACAGATTATATATTCTGGGACTTGAAGGATGAGAATGGAAGGATTTTATTTTAAATACAAGTCTGGAGGAAGCAGCGACTCTATTTTGAGCTAACAAATCATGGGAAGTCAGTATTCTCCAAG
The DNA here is from genome assembly GCA_004027955.1 of Chaetophractus vellerosus. NCBI lineage: Eukaryota > Metazoa > Chordata > Mammalia > Cingulata > Chlamyphoridae > Chaetophractus > Chaetophractus vellerosus. The sequence goes on along the minus strand of PVKH010033597.1, from coordinate 5,529 downwards.
ACTATTATTGCTTATCATTAATTCATATTTTCACTAGGGACTAAAAATTCTCATCATGTTGACTGAACAAAATGTGCTATAATTCTTTTTTTCTTCATGACTTGATTTTTCTCTAAGATGGTAACTTAGATCAGCTGTAGCAAAGGAGCTCTATCTGGAAAAAAATGCTTTTTATTCATTCTAACTTAGTTAATCTGAAGTCTGTTATGTCTGGAACATTAAAATATTATGTGTTTGACCAGCAAAGACTGATACTTGTTCAGCTACACAAAAAATCTATACGAAAAACCTTCTCCCTGTGACTTTTATAAAGCACACACAGTGTAGCCAAAATGGCTAGAAATCAATATGATATTTGTTTTATGGAATCAAATGATAGCACATTTATCCAGAAAGTATTAATGTAATAGTAAGATTATGAGCAAAGCAGAAGATTCTAATGTGAAGAAAATATTTTTTATATACATGTTATAATGTCATAATGCATGTGAAAATTCAATAATTGCCCTCTCTGTCGGGAAAGGGTGGTCAGTAATTGAATTGGTTTCCCATCAGAGAGTGGTAATCATCACTGTTTTCCAATGGCGGTGATTTTTATACAAAACATAAAACACTAGTTTATATTATTTTAAATGGCATTTAAAGTAATGATAAGGGTATTAATTCTAGTTCCTTTTTCATCCTCAGATCTTTATATTTACTATTCAGTCACTCTATTTCCCCTCTAAAGGAATATGTGGGTACCCAGAGGGAGAGAAGTATAAGACAAACACTCCACCCTTGAGGAATTTACAGTCTTTTAAAAAAAGGCAGAGGTGTCAATAGAGAATTGAAATGCAAGGAGTTAAGTGCTACCTCCACTTTTCACCTCCCATTTATTCCTCAATCAATTCCATTATCTTATCAAAGCCACACAAATCTCCCTAAGGCTAAATCTAATACATTTTTTTTATTTAGTTGGCATCCTTGGTGCATTTCCTATTGTGAACCATTACCACTGTGGTGATTCAAAACTGTATGTACTCCAGAAAATCAGGTCTTCATACATGATTCCTGTGGGTGTAAACTTATTGTAAGTAGGACTTTTTGACATGGTTACTTCAGTTAAGGCGTGTCCCGGGGTCTTAATGCTCTTACCGGAGTCCTTTGTGAACAGAATGAAGAGGGGGGGCACAGAAGCAAGAAACTGAATGCAATAAAACCTGGAAGAGAAGGGAGAGACAGCAAACACCCACCAGTTGCCTTGCCTTGTGGCAGAGGGCCCAGGATTGCAGCAGCTGGTCTTCAGCTAGAAAATGCAGCCTTGATGATGCCTTGATTTGGACATTTTTTTTCAGGCTCAAAATCTGTAAGCTTTTATGCTGAAAATAAAATAAAATACTTCAAAAGAGGGTGCAGATCAAGTTTACTGAGCTAAAGTTGCATTAATGCAGGAACAGCACCAAAAGAGATTTCTGCTCAAATGGTTGAGCTGGGGGAGCAGCTTATATGGCTGCTTGTGACAAAAGGAAGGTATGAGGGAGTGGGGGAGGGATAAAAGGGACATGATTTATAGTTAGTACACGAGCTCTCTGTGCTAGAGGACTATGAACTACATGGACTACAGGAGCCATGGACTGTCTGGGCAGGTTGTCCTTGAGGCTCAGTTCATTAATTAGCAAGCAGGATTTTAGTGTAAGATTGTGGCCATCTGGTGAAGATCAGAAGACTTTGCTGGTGTCAGCATGATCTCTTTGTTAGTTCTTCCTCCTGGGCAGAGGCAGGGATCTTTATCAGCACCACAAAGGGTCATTGGTATGTTAGCCTACTTCAGTTAACTTCTGTCTCTTCTTTGTAATTCCTTGGATAAAATGGAAGCTCAAGCAAATCAAGATGGTTAATAAAAGCATTTATCATTCCAATTTCACAAAACCAATAAATTCCCATGGTTAAAAGCCAACCCATTTTATGGTATCTGCTTTCAGCAGGCTAACAGACTAAAACAACCACCCTCTGAAACATCTTTTACCTCTTGGTTTCCATGACATCCCTTACTTTTGGTTTTCTCCTACCTTCATGGCTATGGTGGTTTGGAGCTATGTGCCTCAGAAAAACATGTGCTTACACTGGGTCCATTCCTGTGGGTGTGAACCTTTCTAAATAGAACCTTTTGATGAGGTTACTTCAGATAAGGTGTGGCCCAGGACAGGTTGTAATCTTATTACTGGGTTCCTTTATATGCAGATGAAACTCAGACAGATGGAGAGAAAACATTGCCTTGGTGAGGCCTTGATTTGGACTTCTAATTTCAACCATGAGCCAATGAATTCCCATTGTTTAAGCCAACCTATTGCATGTTATTTGCTTTAACAACAAGGCAGTCTTTGGTATCAAAAAGTGAGGTGCTGCTACAGCAAATACCTAAAAATGTGGAACTGGTTTTGGAATTGGGTAATAGATAGAGACTGGAAGAACTGTGAGGTGCTTGATAGAAAAAGTCTAGGTTGCTCTAGAGAGATTGTTGGTAGAAATATGGATGCTAAATGTACTTCTGATGAGGCCTGAGAAGGAAATAATGAATGTGTTATTGCAAAATGGATGAAAGGCAATTCTTGTTTTAAAGTGGCAGAGAACCTGAGGAAATTGAGTTCTGTTGTCAGATAGAAAGCAGAACTTGAAAGCAATGAACTTGGATATTTAACTGAGGAGATTTCTAAGCTAAACGTGGAAAGTGCAGCCTGATTTTTCCTTGCAGATTATAATGAAATGAGAGAGGAAAGGGATAAGCTGAACACTGAACTCTTAAGCACAAAGAAACCAGAAACAGATGGCTTGAAATAATTCTGAGCTTAACTAGATAGTGTGCTCTGAGACTAGCTTCAGAGGCAGCTCTATCAGGGAACTCCCTGAGCTTCTGGAAAGCACATCACTGTAGTATAGGGCTCCATGTGAGGGTTTAACTAAACATGGATCCAGTCAGGCAGACGGACACTCAATCAAGAACACAGAAGTAGATACACAGAAAAAATACAAAGGAAGAGAGACTGCTCCATAGACATGGCAGAGGCCCCAGAGAGTGAGATGAGCCATTCACCTGATAGTTTCTAGCTGCCCTTGTGAAGAGACCAGAACAGCTGAGCCTGGAAAGAAATGAGTCCCAGGAAGAGGGACAAGCCTTATGCCAGCCTACAGCTCAGATCAGAGGAAGCTGGACCCATGGAGCCTTAAGAAGGAAGAGGAAGGCTGAACCTTCATAGATGTTACCCGCCATCTTGCTTCAACACATGGCAACAGACTTTGGGTGAGAAAGTACCTCTTATGGTACCTTGATTTGGACTCTTTAGAGCTTTGTGACTGTACATTTCTACCCCAAATAAATACCCTTTATAAAAGCCAACAGGTCTCTGGTACTTCGCATCAGTATCCCTTTGTCTGACTAATATAATCATCATTCTTTACCACCTTGCATTCATCATGTAGAAACTACATGAAGATAGTAGGTGAGAAGGATTTATCTTCAAGAATTTGATGAACCGTGGGGTCATCTTTGACTCCTCTCTGACACTTCACATTCAACCTACCAGCAAATCCTAAAGACATTATACAAATCTAACCACCTCTCACCATCACATGACTACTATTGGGAGCATGACCATCTAACCTCTCAGGTGGGTTACACAATAGCTTCTTTCCAGGTCTCTGCTTCCACCCTGTCTTCTACAGTCTATTCCTTAACACTGAAATAGACTGGATGGAGTGATCCTTGGAAAAGTAAGTCAAATCACATCACTTTTCTGCTCCACCCCCACAATGGTTCTCAGTTTCACTTAGAGTAAAAATTGAACTTCTTACAATGGTATACATGGCCCAGGCCTAGGGTATTTTGTCTCAGGTATGTCTCTTACGTCATCTCATACTAGTCTCTCTCGCATTCCTTCTATACCAGCTCCACTGCTCTTCTTACTCACTAGATATACCAGACACCTTTCTACTTCAAGGTCTTTAGATGAGCTTTTCTTTTTGTCTGAAATGCTCTCTCCTCAGATATCCACTCTGATATCTGCTTTTTTCAAATCTTTGCTCCTGTCTCCTCTCCACAATGAAACCTCCCTAGTCTCTCTTATTTAATATTGCAATCTGCCTCCCCATCCTCCACCACTGTATGGCACCACTCTGTATTCCTGCCCCTAATTCTTTTTTCTCATCACCTCTCATGACCCTTACTACCTTTTACCATACTCCATATTATTTACTCTATTACTGTTACTGTTAGTTTCTTCCCTATACCTTTTTGTCCCACCCTCCCAAACACACACACTATAAGCTTCAAAAGGGCAGACATTTTTGTTTATTTTATTCCCTGATATATCCTAAGGACCTAGAATTGTACCTGGCACATAGTAAGTGTTCAATAAATGTTAAATGAATGAATAACCATTATATTGTTCTCTGAAAAACTTCTGTGGCTATTCTCTAAAGTTCCTTAACAAACATTTAACATTTGTTAATGAGTTTTTTAAAAAATAAGTAATACAGTCACATGGTACAAAATTTGAAAGGTACAAATAGGTGTACAGAAAAACTAAGTTTCCTTCACATCTTTTCCTAGGCCATCTTTCAAAATGAAATAACTACCAGGGTTTCTTTTTTGAACACTTCATTTCGGTATCCTATGCATTTGGAAGTATATAGGCATTTACTATAAACTTTTTGTAATAATACAAATTCCATTTAGTTTGCTTTTTGCATCTAACAATGTATCTTGATTATTTATATAAGTACTTACATGAACTTTCTTATCCTTTTCTACAATGACATAGTATTTCATTTATTAAGATACAATTTATCTAAATAATCCCCTATTATGGACAATTAGGTAGATTCCATTTAATTTTTGCTCTTACATATGATACTGCAACCATTCTCCTGTAGACATATGATAGTATATCTGTAGGACAAAGTTCTAGAGAAGGAATTGCTGGAGCAAATAAAAAATGCATTTTAATTTTGGAAAGCTACTGTCAAATTTTCCTCCATGAAAATTTTTCCAATTAACACTTTCCCCAACAATGTGTTAGGACTTCTATGATTTTACCAACACTGTGTATTATCAAATATTTTGATTTTTAATGAGTTTTACTTCAAATCAACAGAGGCTAATAACAAAGAAAAAAAAAAGCTAAAATAGTACAGAAGGTATAAAACAGTGTGTGAAAATTCCCAAGTCTTTTGGATGCCTTATTTGCAATATCTAAAGATAACATGATTAATAGCACCTTGTGTAACTTTTCAGAAATGTTCAGTTCATACATAAGAATTACATACATATTTATATAATTCTTTTATACACAAGTATAGATATAATATACATAATATTTTGCAACATACTTATGTCAGAATTAATTTCACAGGATATCATGGTTATCTTTCCAATCAATTCTTATAATGTGATTTTTTAAAAAATAGCCACACAATAGAATATGTGCAGTAATTCATTTAACCTATTTTGTGTTGATGTAAGTTTAAAATGTTTTAAGATTTTCTTTTTTA
>PVKH010033596.1:0-11981 GCA_004027955.1 Chaetophractus vellerosus | reverse complement strand
TTTTTCCATATCTAAAATTTGTTCTTAAAAAAAGCATTTTTTAAAAAAGCATTTAGCAAAACTATTTTTGAGATAAAATATATTTTCCCTGTTTTTACCAACACAGGCAGAGAAATATTTTTAATATTTAAGTATTTAAGTTTGGAATTTAGGAACTGTAATAATTTTCATAACATTATTTTCCATTGTCAGTTTTTATATTAATAACACATATGTCCATATATTTACATATAATTATTATTTTTTAATATTTCTGGAAGGAAAAACTTAGTGGAAAGAGCATTGGATTTAGATTTTGGAGACATGATTTCTAATTATTCCTGGATAATTAGTTGTATGGTGCTTAAAAAATTATATATAACTGCTCTGGGGATCCTATATTCATTCGTTTATTTATCATTGTAACAAATACTTATTGATTACCTGTATGTGTCAGGCACAGTACTAGCTACTGTTAACACGATGAAGGCCAGGAAGACATGCATGTTTTCTTCTAGAATTTATTGTCTAGTGAAGTGCTCTCCAAAGTGGGATGCATGCATCCTAGAAAGTACACAGTATAATTTACTGGGAGCAAGTAGAAATATTAAAAATCATCTTAATATTTATATTCATCTCTGTAATCTTTTGAAATGTGTAGAAATGTCTTTACATATTGAGATATTTGCTTGAAAGGTTTTTTTTTATTGATGGGTTTGTGATCAATTCAGGAGACTTGGAATAGTAAATGGGAAAAGAATGGATGCAATGAAAAATCTTATGGCCAAAGATAGTATAATTTTTTAAAATGGACTGCAGTTTCTGTGGGTTTGAAAATTTTGAAACTTCACCTATTTCATGACCCATGTAATTTTGCAATGAGGCATTAATTTCTACAAGCATGTTTGACACATTTTCAAGCATTGTATTTGCATTAATACATTTTATCCTCATAGCAGCCCTATTCAGAAGGTACTCTGATTATATCTATCTAGTAAGAGTAATTCAAGTTCAGGTGATCTGTCTCTAGAACCAGAGCTTACATCCACCAACGCTAGTCTGTTCTTTATATGTTACGTTTATTGCAAGGGTACAATAACTGCAGATCTGGAAATAAGTATGGTATTAATAGCTTTAATGTCTTTTTCTTTATTTGCATTTTTACATTGTGTTATGAAATAGGCAGTCTTTCTATTCCTGTGAGGTACACCTTGCCTCGTGGTATTAAGGTATAGTTTTCTGGCTGCTTTCTTTGAAAATGCTATGTGAATAGTCATCAAAGCTTGAATCAAATTTGAACCTTGCAAAGTGCTGAGTGCTGCACAAGGCCCTGAGAAAACAGAGCCTATTGAGACAGATTCTTTGCGCCAAAAGGAATCTCAACTTTGCACAGTGTATTAATATATATTCTATATTATTTATAAAATGCTGAATGAAAATCCTTCCTACATCCCTCAATGGAAATTCATTCTATCTGCTGAAACTGATTCAGCCATATATATGTATATATATACACACACACATACAATGACATATCAAACTATTATTTCAGCTTTTTACGTGAATTTCAAAAATACATACATTTTATTAACTAGGCATTATGTTGTTTTTAGAAAGAACTGGTAAGTTTTGTTCCAAATTACTGTGTTAGAATAAAATATAAAGAAGTACTTTAGATGAGGTAAATCATATGGTATTTATTAAAAATATTTATTAATCACCTAGTGAATAAATACCTACTATGGGTTAGATGTTAAAATGGACTAGTGTGCAAAAGTATACAAGTCCCCTGACCTCATGAAACTTGTGGCCTAGCAAGGGAAGGAGTCTCATATGAATCACTAAGCATATCATTGCAAGCTATCTTAAATTCCATGAAGGAAAGGTATAAGCGGCATGACAGCACATACTGTGGGTAGTGAATCTAATATGGGATATAAGGAAGGCTGGGCAATAATAAGTAGGCAAAGGTGGCAGAAGATAGGAACTAGGGAAAGCAAACAGTATGGACACTTGCCCTCTAAAAAGAGAGGAAGTCTGGCATCTTCAAGGTACCGATGGGAAGCCAGTATCCTTGGAGGTTTTGAAGTAAGAGAGCTGGTGGCGATGAGACCTAGCAATGTGTAGGTTCAGAAAATGCAAGGTTTGGGTTCCTTATGAAGGTGAACTGAACAGATGATCTAATATCATTATGAAAATATCAATCCAGCTCAGTGTGGGAAAGAATGGAGGTGGTGAGCTTATGACAGTGGATGCAGACATACCAGGTAAGGGTCAAGTGTAATGTACGCTAAGCCAGCAATGGCTCAGACTAAAAGAATGTAATGCATTTAGAGAGATGTGTAGAGACCTAAGATGCGTTTATTACACAAAATCAACATAATGTACGGTAGATGATATGTAGGAAGTGAAGAGAAAGGGTGTGCTTAGAATGACTCCTAAGCAGCTCTCTTGTACGGGTGTGTGAACCATTCACTGATATAACAAACATGGAATCACGAGTTTGAGGGGTAATGATGGTGAATAGTCAAAAGTGTGTTTTTGAACACATTGAACATCAAATGCTTTTCACAAATATTTTAGTCACATAGATAAATGGGTTTAGAGGTCACAGATGAGGTCTGGGTTAAGACATATAATTTAGAAGCCAATGACTTGCCTCCTTCCAGTTTCATGTATTTTCCCAATTCTGAGGATGAGATTTAGAAAGAGCTCATAATAACCACTAATTTCTGCATGCAAAGTTAGATTTGAATTCCTTAATGAAACAATTTCCACCATCATTATAAGAATGCTTTGGAAAGTATGTCTTTTCCTGGCATTTTTTCCACTTAGTTTCAACTGGAAACTAAGTTGATGCTCTTGATTCAGTTAATTATTATATTTAATATTTTCTCATATTTACTTTAATTTTGAAAAGAAGAAACTTTGGTATCTGTCCATGTGCATTGTTTACTACCGTATCAATAGAGATTGCCAGTGTAACTAAAAAACAAATGCTTTTGGGCAGGGCTTGTTTTTCAGGTCTTTGATATTCACTAACTGTACAAGAGCAACATAAATACACTGAAAATGAAAGACCTGATTGTTTTGTAGAGATTGTGTGTATGTGTTTTAAGATCAATGAAGAGTATATCACTTAAATTATTCTATATAGTCTAGTTTAAATAAACAAGTAAGCAAAAAAATAAAAAAGCAAAGTAAGGAAGGAAAGGAATCTAGGACTGGGAACAGGTTCTACAGAAAGTCTTTAGTGAATCAAATGCCATTCTATTACTGCCTATAATGTAAATTAGAAAATGGCTTTTGAAGAAGTGGTGCTCACATGACAAATATGTGATACTGCACCGAGAAGCTAAGGTTTCGAAAACAATCTGTCACCTCTATCAATAGTGGTACTTCACAAAACAAAAACCCATATGCGATTAGGCAGACGAGATCATTCGCTTTATTTGCTCAAAACCTGAGCAGTGGCTATTTGAGCAGCAATTATGTTTTAGTGTACTGTTCTTTATTCTAGTCATGGAAGAGGTGACCAAAAATGTTAGAACATTACCAGCTGTTCCTTAATTGAAATCCACAATAATAGGGAGTATATGAGGGTTCACTCTCAAAATAAAAATGCAATTGAAAGTTGATATTTTTAAACTATTACAGAATGAAATGTTGGGAAATGATGAAATATTAGAAGCACATTTTCTGAAAATACAACTTGGCATGAAATTAAAACAAGTGTGCATTTAAGAAAAACCAAACTCAGGTATAAAATAAACATAGGAATAGTTCTTACCTATATATCTTTTGATTTTGTAGAAGACTATCATAGTTAACAAGATTGGAAAAAAGTCCAGAAATTATCAGACTTCTCACGTATTTTGTGTCATTCTTGTAAACACACTTAAATTCTAAACAAGGGAATCTCTAATTTTTCATACCGTTAGTGTTAATTGTTCCAAGAAACACGTTTTATTGTACTTTAATGTATTGCTTAGGATCAGAGTAATGAGCATCAAATCCATGGCAAGTTTTCATAAGTGACACAAACTGAAATCACAAAAACAAATATTTATTGAAGATAATACCCAAACCCAGCCTTTAACACCAGTAGAAATCTGTTACATTCAAAGCATGATCTTAATCAAACAAGCAAAATAACCAGTCATAAGCACATACACATAAACACACACATACCACATTCAGTACGGGATATCTGTCAATAGCAGGATTATAAATGAAGCTGTCTTGTGGAAAATTTAACTGCAAATCATCCTTACTCAGATTACAGCATTCCATTAGGCACTGAAATTTAAGTCCAGAATCTGAGCTTAAGAGGAAAGCATAATCAGGAGACACTTAGAATCAAGGCAGCAATACTTTTATTTCGACAACCAGTCAAATGGACTTAGAACTCTTGGATATGTCTGGCTGCTTCAAGAGTCATACCAGCATGCCAGGATTTCCCATAATTGATTGACAAAGGTAGTTAAAATAATGGTGCCCCATTGATCCGTTTGCAATTACTATTAGATTAAAGCAGAGTTGGCCACCATTTTATTCAGCTGCTCTTTCATGTAATATTGATTAAAAATGCAATGATAAATCTATATGCTTCATGTAAAAGCAATGCTTCTAGACTTCTGTCTCTCTCGTCATTATGCACACGCATGTGTGCATGTGAGGGGTGCAGTAAATTCTGCATCATAATTTCTTTCAAAGCACCAGCAGCCATCATCTAAAAGATTGAGTTCATGTGCCAACTTGGGATCTGTTACAATCTGGAGAAGACAGACATTTTCATAAAATTTTGAGTAATTTATGACCAAGGTTCCAAGTAGTGACTAATAAATGGGACTACATAGGTAGCATTCTGACTTCTGGAATACTACAGTATATTTCCATCCTTCCCTGAGGGCCCACTTTATCTCTTCCTTCCTAAACATCTATATTCCTGTTTCTCATTTGGTTTAATTATGCAACATTATTTGTGAAAAGCAAGTATCATTTGGAATTATTTCTGTATAATATCAACATTTATAACTAAAAATCAAAGCAGCTGATTTGATTAATGATCTGTAATACTGCATTATAAAGTAAATTTTGGAATATCTAATCACTTGGATGGATGGAGGGGGAGAGTGGGATGCAAACTGCTTCTGCATATTGAGTTCCAGTATTATATTACCTACAGCACTAAGTGAGTGTTTCATCTCTGATGGGAACAGTCTCCACTTCTTTCTTATCAGGAAAACACGCAGGGTACTTTGATTATGCTGAAAGGAACTCATGGTATTATTGTAACAACTCAATCTTTCAGAATGATGGGTGAATATTTTAATTTAAGAGAATCCCAGTGAAAATGTCAAGGATTAGGTTGGTAGGGGTGGGAGAATAGAAATAATAAAAATTTGTTTTTTATCCCTCCAGTAAACATTAATTCCACTAATACATTGTGAGGGATATAATTTTAAAGTTTGCATCAAAATTTATAAAAATTTTAGTCACTAGATAATAAAAAATCATTCAGGATTTTATTGTACTTTTCTTACTTATATTTTCCATAAAATTCATATATATTAACATTCATTAGAAAATTGTAGTCACTCTGAAACTTTAAAATTATTATATGCTATAATATTTAATGTATAGGTTGATAAAGAATAGTTATGATCTGGATATGTATTATCAAAATAATCTAAAGAAATTACAGCATTTTTCATTACATAAAAATTAATGCAGTATAAAGAAATTGTTATTTAGACAGAAAAGTAGAAGATACATGGATGAATGGAGAGGTAGGTAGATAGGAAGGTACAATTTAAAGTTGAAAAAGTTTTCATAAATCTTGTTCCATGGTATATTAGATTTTATAGGAAAGGATTGAGTGGAGTAAATTAATTTATATTATGATATTTTATTACTAATTTATCAATTGGTACTACTTTTTCATTAATTTTTTGAGCATTTTATCATTAAAATTCTCCTAGAGATAAATTTAAAGTTTAAGGCAATTTATTATATTTGAAATTTCATGCAACAAAACATTAACAGACAGCGTAACAATTGGATATCTTAATACATAATACTTGAGGGGAGGGGTAATTTTCCAACTTTTCCTTATAATCTCCTAGATCAGGTTATAGTAATTAAGTTGTAATTTGTAGTACAGCTTGAGTGTACTGCAGTGCTCTCTCCATTATAGGACAGAGTAAGAATGTTCCCTTAATAAGTTTCTACATGCCATTTTTCTTTTTAAAGATCTAATAAAGACTGTATAAAAACTATTCTAGTATACCTTTAAAAATATTTTGACAAAATCAAATTATAAATACAAATAATGAGTAAATTCCTATCTTTCAAAGTGGTAATGTATACAAATTGACTGTTCAATGTTGTAAAAAACTAAAGCAGCAGAAAAACTAGGCATGCAAACCATGTGAACTGTCATATATGCATGTTATGTAACATCAGAAAAGAAGAACTAATTCCCCTTAACCGTAATTGCAGACTTCTTTCCCCATACAAATAACAAATACAATAAAATCATAGTACCTCTTGTGGGGCTCTAAATGAAATTTCTCCCAATCTCTAATTTAGCCCCAACCAGAATGGATAAATAAACACAGACTTCTATTCTGAAACAAAACACATGTTTTAAGATTGTGCTTAAATCTAGTCTAGTCTGGAATCTAGCAACCTAGTTTGGAATCATGCCAATAGCAGAAAAGGCTGAAGAGAAAATTGATTAATTATGTTCTGTTTACCATTTTATTGTCAACTCTGATCATTAAGATTATCTATCTTGGCTACTGTCATTACTATACAAGAGTGACTCAAAATGCCATTGATTTAACTGGTATATCAAAATTTCCTATGTGTACCTTTTCCAGAAGGAGTATGTTGACTTATTGATATCTAGAATGGAAATGAATTTATGTTTTATTATAATTACATAACTCTCTATTTAATTAATTTTCTTCTGAGTTGTATTGATATGCAAAAACTTGTTATTTAAATACTTCGCACTTTCACTGAAATCTTTCACATTTGTTTTCCATTCTTCCCTAAACTGTTTGTCAGAATTCATACCCTTAAATTAATTGCATTTACATCATGCCCACACCGAACCTGTCTTATTGTTAATATGAACTTGACATTTTTTGGATATTGTTGAATGAATGAGCAAATATAATCATCATACATGTGTAATATAAGGGACAAATATGCTATTTAAATAATTAGTATTAAATATTGTGATTTCAAAATTTGTGATTTCAAATATTATTAAGCGCCCTTTAAATTGCATAGAAAGTTAAGAGATATCTGGAAAGGGGTTGTTCCACGAAGCACTCCAACTTAATGTCTCATATAGATAGAGAACCAAAGTCTTGAAAACTACTAGCCTAAGGGCTTAATTGATTCCATCAATGTGTTAGTGAAGTGACATTCAACTTCATAGGAGAGTTTAATGGATAAATTAAAGCAGTGAAAGGAGAACTGGTTCACTCAATATTTATTTGACATTTAGATCCTGTCACAGGCTCTGGGAACAGAACGATAAGCACAAATAGCCCCTGTCCCTGCCCCCAAGGAATGTGGATCTGCTGGATCAGATAGGTATTACTCTAAACCAGAAGTTTTTAACCTTTTTTGTACCATGTACCCTTTTGCTAGTCAGACGAAAACCATGGACCCCTTACTAAGTCCACACTATACTGTGTATTATTTAATAAATATACCACACCCGCACCAACATGTACCCATTAGAATAATGTTTTTTTAAATTTCAGTTCAAGCTCACGGACCCCTTGTTAAGAAACCGTTATCTAAACAATTACAGAAACTATTCTAGAATTGCTATTGTTATAAGAGCTCCGAAAAAAAATAGCTTTGTTGTATGAGAGCCAATAATAAGATTTCCTATAGCAAGGAGATCATACAATTCTTTTCAAGATTCATGTTAAATAATAGCAGAAAACTAAGTTAACAACTTATTAGATGGAGTGAGAGATTGTGGGGCGAGGCATCATTGAAAGTGCTGTATGCAGAAGACAGCATGGTTTATTTGAAAAACTCAAAGAAGATATATGTGGCTTAAACAAAGACAGATATTTTTAATATGACATTCCAAAAAAATAAAGTTAAAAACTTGATATGTAAAACCATTTACACATAACCATACAGAGTTATACTTCTCCTCCAAAACAATGTGTTCAACAAAGTAATTCTTGAGAGGTTATGAGCATGTATATGAAAGGAGTATATTTGTGTTTTTTAAAGGTCACTCTGACTACACAATGGAAGATAGATTAGAATGCAGTCAAAGTATTTGTGAATTGTCTATATGGAAGGCTGTTCCAGTAATTCAGGCCAGTAGTGAGGGCAGTTTGAACTAGGGTAGGGATGTTCGAGATGAAGAGAATATCATGAATTCAAGGGGATATTGACAGTCATCATGACTTGGGGAAGAATATGACTGGAGAATAGAGTTAGGATAGATGTGGAAGATTATTTTCTATATTTCTGGTTTTAAAAACTTTGCAGATAATGGTGCCTCTGACTAATAGTCAACACTGGGAGAGAACTAATTTGGGGGTTACAGATGTTACAAACACTTTCACTTCTATCAAGTTGATAGTTTTGTTTGTTATTAGTATATTCTCTGAAAATGACAAAAGTATGGAATTTATAGAAGGGGCCAGGAAATGCTGACAAATCCTCGATTTCATTGCATGTGGTAACATTTCCATTTACAACATTCCTTCAGGTTTTGAGGAAGAGGGCTGCTTTTATTTCTAAATAGATAGGTGGATAAAAGGAAACTAGATTTAAAGAGTGGGTTAAATATGCTGGTACATTTAATTAAATAGTAATTTTCAAATATTTTGTTTTTTGTTTTAAATAGTGAAACAAAATGCTATAGAACAATAACAAATGAGTATTGATATCTAGTTAAAATGTGATAATATTCTTATCTTTGTTAGTAGAGTACTGAATTACTCTAAATCATATAGGAAAAAATAGTTGAGTATGTGTGATAAATAATTGAGGAAAAAATAAGTGTACTATCAATAATTTCAGATAAGCATAGGAGGGAGATACATATATATGTGTATATATACACACACACACATACATATAAATACATATACACACATATATGTATACTAAACCTGTATATAAGTTTTTAAATTAGCAATTACATTCTCTATGCAAAGTAATCTCTTTTTATATCTCTGTGCAGAAATAGAAACAATTTTTTAAATCAATTTTCCAGTTCAATGATTCTCTCATCAGCTATATCTAAAGTACTGCTTCAGGAATCCCTTTGTTTTAAAATTCTGTTTACATTTTTAAATAGTAGAAATAGCATTTGATTCTTTATAAAACATCTTGTTTCCAGGTTTATATTTTCAAAACTTCTCTTATTTTTTTATTATAAATATTATATTTATTTTTGTTCAATCCATATTTAATCATTCCAATACCTTAAATCTTTACATATCTATTTCTGCTGTTATTTATATTAATTTTTATGCACAGTTCCTGTCTGTGTGAGCTTTGTCATGTATATTTATTTGCTTTTATAATGAGGTACTAATTTTCCTTTGTATTTCATTTGTTGTCATTTTCTATGTCCTGGGTTGACATAAAAAATGACAACAAATGTCCTATGGTATTTGTTTCTAGCTACCAATCTGTATTAATTTTAAATTAAATTATTTCAAATAAATTATTTTTGGAACATGCCCATAAAATGAAATTTGAGGCTTTGTAAGACCTGAATTGAGGTTTCAAATTATACATGTAGTTGCTTGTTTTTTGTTTTTGTTTCCTGCACTTCCCTTGATGCAAAATCAATGCAGAAACTGTCAACATTCCAGGTCTTCTCCATCTTTACAGATGGAGAAAGGGGCTATTCAATTTCTTATCCTCCCTTATTCACTTTGCTTCAAGTCATGGATACTGGCTCTGTTTAGGTATTTTCTGATAGCTTCCATACCTCTCATCTCCTATAACCTAAACAGTTTCAAAGCTATTGTTCAAGACTCCTACACTTTGCAGATATCCTCCGTGAGGCTACTGGCATTGACACTAGCTTACCTCCCAGGTTTCTGGTTTCTGACTTTTTGAGCTCTCCAATGTCTGTATGTTCATGGTAACTTAATGAATTTAAAATTTGTTTTCAATATTTTAATCGAGTTTAATGTTTTATTACTTCAGTCACTAGTTAAAATTACTAAACTCCAGTTTATGAAAATATCTTATGTCTTTTTTGCTCTTGCATAATAAAGTATTTTGTCAAAATTTTCCTGTTCTTATTGTTATCTTTGCATTTATTGCATGTACACAAGGCTACAAAAACAAAGCACTTAAAAATGTAATAGACATGTACATTGAAAAAAAATTTTCCAAACTTAATTCATTGTATTGGTAAAATCGCTTTAACTTTAAGAAATTATAGTGTGATTTTTGAAAAATTTCCCAGGTCCAGAGGAACATATGAATTTAGAGAAGCAATTTAAGCGCTGACCTTTGAAAATTTAGTCCTGTGTTTTATTCTTTTTACTATAGTAACTTAGATTGCATGATCACCATGGCAACTGGGTTCTTACAAAATTTAAAACAAAAATTACTGAGGCCACCCACGGTAGGTAATACTCAACAGAATAACCATTAAAACTGTCCAATAAACTACTAAATTGTGAAGCCTAAAATAAATAGCAAAAGCAAAACAATTAGTCACATGCTAAATGTTATAGTTTTCACCTAAATATTTTTCTTATTGAACCATATGTCTAATTTATGGAAAAAAATTAAAGGGAAATTATTTTAAAATCCATGACTTCCAATGAATACCAATTCATTTAAAGTTTTATAACATTCAAAATGTAAAATACGCTGGCATATGGACTGTGAATAGAAGGAAACAAAAATAATGAAAATATTTATGTTAGGATGATTAGATCATGTAGTATGCTTAAATGTTTTATAATTCTGTTCTTGGAATCAAGGCAGACTTGATATCAGTTATGCCTAACTCAAGATAAATTCAGTCAATATGTACCTTTTTATTCAAATATAAATTTGTCATTTAAAACTATAAATATCTGTTCCATATGGATTAGCTAAAAATTTTATATGATGATATAACATATCATATAACACTTGGGCCAGTTATCATTTTTAGAGTATAGTCTTTAGACAAAGTGATAAAGTGAAATTTCCAAAATTAAAATTCTTGGGAGGATTTCCTACGTTTTCAAAACTATATGTGGATAATTTTATAATAAATTAGATACATGATCAAAATTCAAAACATTGAAAGTTGTAAGATAGGCAAATAATAGAAAACATTTGCATAAAATATTGAACAAATATTTCTAAATAAAGTACAATTTAAATTTTATGTACCATTGTAATAGAAAGCCTATTGAAGTAAGTTAACATAATATAATATTAGCCAGAGCTGCAATTTACCTAAAACAATAAATTCAGTTCACCGATCCCTAATCTACTGATAACAACTGTGTTGAATATTCAGAATTTGTTTGTTGACTAAATATCAAGTGCCTTCACGGAACATGAATGTACTTTGGGACACAGAAGTAAAGAACGTAAGAGAGTACGCAATGTATTGGTTCCAATTTATTGAGTACTTATAATGCCCCTGACAATAGGTTGGGTGCTATAGATACAATGATGAATTGACCGACCCTTAAGGGACTTACAAGTAGATAGTAGAGTCACAAAATAGGAATCAATCATACGTTTGATCTGAGATCAATACATTAAATATTTATATATAAAGTTTCAGGCCCTCCCAGGCAAATTCATGACTTACAAGTAATGTTGGTGTTTCAGGACCCCATTTAGCCTTGATGGGGTTAAGACTTTTTTTTTTTCACTGCTTATTTTCCTTTCACTCTCTCTTCTTTAAATACCATATCTGCACTGTACCAGGTTTCAATGAACTTGCTCTAGCTAAAATCTAAGTGACTGAT